>JARYHS010011256.1:0-24999 GCA_031002005.1 Vandiemenella viatica | reverse complement strand
TTGTAGTCAAAACTTGATTTCTTCCTGTACATTATGCTGAATTTTCAGGCAGTTCTGTACAGTTAATCAAGCCTGGGATGACATTCTAAATTAATTGTGTCTAGTTTGATACACTGCCGGCTTACATTAATTATCACAGTCAAAGTAAATAAGGTCAGGGAATAAAAACACTTGTAAAACATAGAATAACATTCACAGTATATGGTGCAGAAAACCGTTTTTAGATATAAGCTTTACTCTCATGATAATTCACTGTAAACTTTTTGAAATCTGAATTTTTAAAATGGCGTTTAGCCAAGAAGGAACCCGTATCATAGAAAATTAGTTACTAGATAAATACACCAGCTAAACGCCACTGTAAAGCTAAGAAACAAGAGAATTCAATGGCAATAGTTTTAAAATCCAAAACAGACAGGGGTGGATCCAGGGGGTCCACTCCCAACATTGTAATTTTGAGAAACCTTTTTTTTTTAAGCTCTACAGATTCGAGGCCTGAGGAGGCTATAAAGACTACCCCACGGCCAACTCAAGCCCTCCTCCCCCAAAACCAAAATCCATTGAAGGCAAGCCCTCTGAACCAAAATTCACTCAAGCCAAGCCCCCCCCCCAAACAAAAGTCCGCTCAAGCCCCCCCTTCCCCCAAAAAAAACAAATCCTGGAGCCGCCCCTGAAAACAGAGTATTACCGCTAAAGGTGTGGACAACAGAAATACAAAGGAGGACTACATCACAGAAACAAAAACAGTATCACTCCACGGCAACATATTTTAATTTATTACAGACAAACCATTGTGTTTATGATAAAAATCATAAGAGGGGAGGTTGTTTCTTATTCATTTCCCTATACAGTATTAAATTCCTAGAGCTCTAGATTTCTTTATTTCTATGAGCTATTTTTTGAGGCACAAGAAAACAGTTGTCGACAGCTCTATATAGGAAACGTGGGGTCACGAGGTCTGCAGTTGTCGGTGGTCAGTCAAGTGGTGAAGACCTGTTGCTTGGCGGAGCAAAATAGTCCATTTCAACTCATGAAAATAGTTCCGGGCACATGCTCTCGGAGTGGCCATCATGGAAATTTTGAAATTGTGCATCCCAGTCTAAACTTGGAACATGAAACTTTTTAATTTTCTCAGGGATTTTTTCAGTCTGTCTTCTTCATTTCATAACTTGCAAGCATCTCGAGATGAATGTCTGATTGCTGATCAACTGTAATAGTGACCCTTTTTTTTAATACAAAAATATACCGGTGGTTAAACTTTTGTCAGTGACTTTATTTTCATGGTTTAGAACTGAACCTTTTCTTTCCTGAGGTTAAATAGTGGAAAGTGGTGACCATAGTACTTTACAGTTGATATTCTCCAATGTGTTTTTCATGATTTAATAATTTTGTTTGAATCTTTGGCAGAACTCTGCAAGAAGCAAATAGTTAGTTAAGGTGACTACTGATACCTCCAAGCCCTATATAACTTTTTCCCTTACAACTTGATGGGAACTATACACTTATGAAATTTTGTAAATATCATCTAATAAAATACCAAGTTGCAATAAATGACACTGTACCAAATGTAACCATTTCCATTTTGACCAAGTCCTTATTACTATTATGCTAGGGTTGAACTGAAGGGATTTAACAGAAACAATAATAATAATAATAAAGATACATGAAATTAATTTATTAATTTCCCTTCCCCTAGAAATGCAAAACACAAACAAGCCAACAATACAGGAGACAAGAAATTCAATTGTGAATATACTACATTACTCAAACATTTTAGTGCTCAAATCGATTGAAATTAATTCACGTTTTGCTTATTTACATACAATATTATTTCTGAATGAAATATGATACCTTTATCTTGATGTCAGGTTTCCGAACTCGGAAATCATCCTGTGCAAAATATTCATAGTTGGTGTCATGAACAGTGGCAAGGCAAGCAATGTTGAAAGCACACTGATCAACAAGGTGACTGTAGTAATCCTCATAAGAAACATCTATTCTGATTTCTTCCACTAGAAATACAAAAAAAAGTAAACTAAATAAATGGTTAAAATGAGAACAGTGGCGTAGCTATAGGGGGGCTCAGCTCAGGAACCCCCCCCCCAAACTCAGTTCAGGTG
Organism: Vandiemenella viatica; assembly: GCA_031002005.1. Classification (NCBI taxonomy): domain Eukaryota; kingdom Metazoa; phylum Arthropoda; class Insecta; order Orthoptera; family Morabidae; genus Vandiemenella; species Vandiemenella viatica. The sequence goes on along the minus strand of JARYHS010011256.1, from coordinate 22,882 downwards.
GGCCCCCAAAGCTCAGGGAGCCTCTGCCAGCAACTTCACAAGACTAGGTAGAGCTAAAAAAAAGAAAGAAAAAGGAGGTCACCCATCTGACCTGAGGGCCCCAATATTTTTTTTTGCACTGGGGCCCTTGTTAACCTAGCTACGCCACTGAATGAGAATACAGGGTACAAGAGTTTCATGTCAAAGGAAATGGTTAGTTGTGCAAATAATAATTTGAAGGTGGTGTCAATGGTGGTGGGGTATCCTGGGATGTTGGTGGATTCAGGTAGGTGGTACAAAACAACAGGAGTATTCAGAGAATTAGTTTGAATGGATGAGAAGAATACACAAACAGGTCAAATCTCAGAACAAAATTACAGAGTGTTTTCAGGTATGATATTTTTAACCCATACTTTGTAGTCTCAGAAACTAGACTATTACATAAAAAAAATAATATTTCTGAACAGTGAACCAATGAACTCACATACAGCATATCTCATTTTGTGGCAATTTTTATTTTTAACTCTTCTGTCACTTTTACTTTCCCAACAACTTCTTCCCTAACATCTCTCTAATACATTTTGCTGCAAAATATAAGACACGTTCGCATCAGATTCAATAATGATTATATTCTGAAAGTTTCCAAGATATTACACTTAGCAATAAAGATTGCAACTTTTTCTAGTTTAAAAATAATAAATAAATTAACAGTATGCAGATATAAAAAAGGTGATATCAAATTACTGAATACAGGCCTCTGAGTATCTTCAGATAGGATTGGTGAAGTTAGAGTTCTATGTTCTAATTCAAGGCAAAGCCATAGGGTAGAGGTGGCACAATGCTCTGGCTGCTTTAACAAAAAAAGATCTTTTTCCCTGATGTTTATTTTACAGCATGCTGTGTGGCTCACAATGGATTTTTAGGATATTTGACTATGGAGAAAAAAGTTCTTGGTTACATTAAGATCTGAAACCTAAAAGTCAGTTGCACTACCCACTGCTAATTCATGGGTACCTAAATGCCATGTATGTACATTTCTGTATGTCTCGTTTACTTGCAAGACTAAGGTCAAACACCGAAATATTGCATTTTATATGTTTGTCTCTTTATGTTCAGCGATACATGGCTGCTTATATCTATGGAAAGTGTTGGATTTACTTTCCTTATTCTTCCTTTTTTTTTCCCCTAAAGCATTTTCATTCTTATCATTATATACACAATAACAATGAGCACGAATGGCTTTAAGGTGATAAAACTAAGGAATGATACGGAAATATGACCCAACATTTATCACAGATAATGGTGGCTGGGGATGGTGAGCATAAAAAGAGACAAACTCAAGAAACACAATATTTTGGCAGTTGACCTTATTCTTGCCAGAAGTGAGAAGACACCAATCAGAGCATGACAGGCACACACCGAAGGCTATCTGGTGAATGGAGGTAGCATGGTATGGCCGGCAAAGATCGTAGTATAGAAAAGGGGGGGGGGGTAAATACTTGATCGATAATGCTGAAGGTCTATTATCTTTGGTGATGGGGGAACATCAACATAATTATGGGTGATGATATAAATATTATAAAACATATTTCGAAAAACATTAAATAGGAAAAATTAAATATAAGCCATAAGAAACAATAAGTGCTGGGCCTGGTGGGAGGAACTTGTTGGAGATTGAGGCCAGGATGATGTCAGATGTCTAGGATATTCTGGCAGGCTAGTTCCCATCTACGCAGTTCAGAAGAGGTGGTGGTGTCAGGGAAAACTCTGATCACCCTAACTGAGAAACAGTTGTTGATATTATGGGAACTAACATTCTACTGGATGGGCTACATTGCTAGTGTAAATTGTTTGCCTGTGGCCATTCATTCTGATGGCAAGTGGGTTCGTAGTGAGGCCTTTATATGAGCTGATGCAATGGAAGCATGTGAATTGATTTATGAGGTGTGTTGTGGTGCAAGTAGCACGTCCATTGATGGGGAATGTTTCACCTGTGGTGAGATTGCAGTAGGTGGTGGTAGCGGGGTGCATGCTGCATGTTTTACAGTGAGGTCAGTTACATCGGAATGATCCCTGTGGTAGTGTTGGGAAATTACAGGATGAGTATTTATGAACCAATAGATTTAGAAATTGGGTGGTCTGCTGAAACATGTGCATGGGGCAGTGGGTAGGATTTTATGGAGAATGGTACGCATCCCTGGAATGGCTCGTAGGAAGTAATGCCCACAACAAAGCATTAGGTTAATTGACTTGAGACCAGGAAATAGCTGGGTGATGAAAGCATGGCTTCTTTTAGTGTCAAGGGGTATGACAATGGAGTGGTTGTGCAGAGGATAGGCTGTAGCAAGAGAGATTTGTTTGTGTACTAGGTCAGGGGGATAGCAATGGAAGATGAGAGCTCCAGACAGGTTTTGTGTGTATCGGGTAAGGGATTCTTAATCAGAGCCATGGATGGCCAGACTGTACTGAAGGAAGTGTTTGGTGTGGGAGGGATGGCAACTATTAAAGTAAAGAAACTGTTGTAGATTTGCAGGTTTTATATGAAAAGAGGTATTTAGGTGCCCATTATGTAAGGAAACATCAACATTAAATAAGGTAACATGGCTTGGGTGTATGTCCAGGTAAAGTTGATGGACTGGCTGTTCAGGAAGTTGTCTCTTTGTGGATCCAGGTCATAAAAATATCTTCTATATATCTGAAACACAAAGCCGGTTTAATGGAAAGATTGTTTAGGAATTGTTGTTCCAGACAGCCCAGAAACAGATTAGCATATGATGGGGCAATGTGGTGCCCATAGCTACCATGTATCTGGTGGTAAATTAGATTTTTTTTTTACCTATGGCTTTATGACTCGTTGACGGCTAAGGTCATTAGAGCCGGGATGGGACTGGGGACAAGGAATGAGAAGGAATTCAGTCATGGCCTTTTTGAAGGAAGCATCCCGGCATTCACCTGGAGTGATTTTGGGAAACCATGGAAAACCCAAATCTGGATGTCCGGACGGGGATTCAAACCCGCGTCCTCCCAAGTGTGAGGCCAGAATGTTAACCATTCACCCACCACGCTTGGTGGTACATTCGAGAGTTGAAGGATAAGTAGTTATATGACAGAATGAGGTTGGCTAAGGAAAGGAGGATGGGTGTCTTGGGGAGGCTGTTGAGAGGTCACATTTCCAGAAAGTATTACTTAGCACTGAGGCCCTGACCATGGGGTATGTGCTGTAAAGGGAGGAGACATATATGGAGATAAGGAAGGAGTCTTGTGGAAGAAGGATGGGTACTGTGGAAAGCCATTTGAGGAAGTGTAGGGTATGAATGAAGGGAGGTTCTGTACAAAAGGCTGAAGATACTGATCTATAAGAGCTGAAATCCATTCAGTAGGCACCCCATGTACTGTAACTATAGGTCGCCCCAGATTTCCAGTCCTGTGGATCTTGGGAAGAAAAGGGGGGGGGGGAGTAAGAGGATCCTGCAGAGTAAGGAGGACAAAGATTTGGGAGATAATCCTTGTAAGGGGCCTTGGAGGTCAAGGAGAGAGTGTACTTCTTGGCATATTGAAGTAGTAGGATCTGTAGGATATGGAAGAAATGTAGTGGTGTCAGAGAGCTGTCTCAAAGTTTCGGTCTCTTAGTCACTGCAGTCCATGATTATGGTCATTGAGCCTTTGCTGACTGGGAGAATGATGATGTTCCTATTCTCAGACAGTTCTCTCATAGCATGAGTTTCAATAGAACTGGGGTTGCTGGAGTGGGAAATGAAGTTGAGGAAAGATTTTGAGGACAATTTGGATGTGAGGAATTTCTAGAAAATAAGGAGGGGTGGTGTTGAGGAAAGGAAGGTTGGTTTAGTTTGGATGGAAGTTTTAACCACTCTAGACAGGGTTCAGTCTCATCATGCTGAATATCATTACCATGTATAGTGGTAAAGAGGTAATACCATTAGAGAGTACAGCAGAATGCTAAAGACTCCCAGACCAAAGCAGCATGGTCAAACTTTGGGGATGGAGAAAATGACAATCCCTTAGAGAGAACAGACAGTTGTGATTCTGATAAAGAAAAAGATTAAAGGTTAACCACAAACTGCTGTGGTTTAGCAGGAGGTAGTGTGAAGGCTTTTGAAGTGGGTGGTAGAGTGGTTGGGTGGGGAAGATTGAAAATGTGGGCAAGACAAGGAAGGGGTTTTGGAAATCAAGAGAGCTGTAGGAATGTATTGATTATGATTGGGATGTTGGTGAGGTAGGGGTATACCTATAGCCAGATAAAATTGCAGATAAAAGTGCAGAAAGCTTGCACAGATTTATTTGTGCTTGTTTTGCTTGGATCTGTTTGCAGTCTGCTAGAATTTGCTGTAATTGATTGATTGCATTAGGGGCAGAAAGGGAAAGCATTTTGTGTAAGGACAGAAGCTGGGTGGAATGCCAGTCTGCTTTTACAGGAGCTGTTGGAGGACAAGTTGGATGAAGTTGAGTGATTGGGTAAAATGAAAGGAGTGGAGTTGTGGGTAGATTTGTGGTTGGCAGCCAGAGACAGGGAGTTTATGGTTAATCCATTTGGAGGAATATTTATGGAAAGAAATGGTTGAAGGAAGAGGATGTGAGGATGCAATTTGGTGAAAGGTGTGGAACCTGTAGGAAGAGATGTATGAATCTATGGGTGACGTTTTGGGAAAGTGCTTAATATTAGGCACAGTATGAGTAATTAGCTCTGAAATTGTCCAAACAACTGTAGAAATGAGGGCTTAGTATGACAAAGGGAATCCCTGAATATGCTACACTGGACACAGCACACTGGAAAAATTCAGAAAAGTTATAGAAAATAATAATATTGAGTACTGTATGGAGAAACAGTGGAAAAATTGTCCAAACATGATTAATTTGAAAAAAATGTAAAGCATTAAATGGAATAAACAAGGAAAAATGCCAATCACGAGAACAAAAAGAAAAAAATAATACATCAAAATCACCAACAATTTTTTTTGTTTTTTTGAAAAAATTAATAGCAGATAAAAACAATCAGAATTGTTGTAAAGAAATTATAAAAATGAATAAGGAGAGTAACTGCAACTGGTAAATATAATGCACATCGCAAGTGAGGTTCAGATATGCGAGATATTACACAGTGTGTGTATTAAAAGTGAAAAGCTACAGCAATCAGAGCAAAATACCGATGTAAAAATTGGCATCACATGAAGGGCGAGAACTGAATTCTTCTGAGAATATTATGGCCACAGACAAAACAGAAACAGATGTAGAAAGCTAAGTGTGATATTTGCTCAGATGGAAGTGGGATGCAGTGAACAATGCAAACAATTAGGCGGGAAAACAAATTATCGGAAACAAATGACTAGAAACCATAATAATATTTATAACTATAATATAACCATAATAATATATATATTTATTTATTAGGTTCCTCAACCACTTTCCACAACTTTATTTTTATAGTTTTCTTATTTTGTGGTATTATCTACCAGCACAGCTTTGAATCGCAGCAGAAATTCCCTTCACTCATGTGGTATGAGTTTATGATTAGCATTCGAGTACACACTGTCCTAAGTGGTCTGGTATCCCATCATTCAACATCAAAATTAAGGAGCCATAGTTCAAATCCAGGACTGTCAGAAATTTTTTTGAGGTTTTGAGATCCTCCCTTGATATTATGTTGAAATAGAGGTCCATCCACAACAGAGACATATTGCATGACAAATAAAATCTCTTTTATCAATATTAAAACAATATGAATTTACTTTACTGATTCCACCAAATATATTGTTTTACCACATTCTTTTTTTTTCTTTTTTTTTGTGAATGATGGGTTAAATTTCACTAGTTTCATCATACCATATCACCATTTTCTGTCATTTCTTTACCATTAGAACTAATAATATTGTGACAGGCAGCTACTTTCCCTTGAATAAGAGTCTTTATACTTGTTACCTCTCAGATCAGCTATTCAAAATTTAATTATTCAATTCATTAAGTATAATCTCATACAATGAGATTATATATTTATTGAAGAGTACCGATATGTTTTTATCACCCAAAAACATGCATGGTAACAGTAGCATACCAGTAATTTTCTAAGACTTATATTCATATCAAGGATATAGTCATAGATTGGCAGTTACCAAGACACAAGTTATGAGAATGACAAAATTTACGCCATATGTCAATGACTGGAATGTAAATTTTTTGAGCAAAACAATTCATCAGTAAGTAGTTTATATATCTTATCAGTCTCTTTAGAGAAGGTTTCTGAATATACACCCCTGGGGTCAATTATCTTCTATTCATCCTTGCCCTCATGTTTATTTGTTAAACATTTGTGGTACTGCTCATTTAAAATGCCTTCCATGCAGATTAATGGATTAGTCTGAAAGTTTCTCACTGTCCAACTGTGTGCTGAGCTATAGAAGTTTATAATGTTTAAAAAAATTACTAGCCCATTTGCTGTAAAATATGATATGTAATTCAATTCTCAAGTGCAAGAGACTTGGCATCAGTGAAAGTCCATCATCAGAATTGTGAATTGTGCAGTGATAATGCTATGAGCAATAAAAGTTGTTGAAAATATTAAAGGAATGGTGAGTTAAAGAGCATGATGAGCCACAGCCAGCCTAACCTTCTCTGATTTCTGAAGATTTGGTTTGTTACAGCAAAATTTGAGAGGATCAACGGTTCATGATTTCATAGTTATCAATTGATTTTCTACAGGTTTCGAGGAAAATATCGTACACAATTGTTTAAGAAAAACTGAATTATCATGGCCTATTGTCTTCTGGTGTGTAGCTTCTCCATAACAATACAAAGCCACATGTTTCTGCATAATGGAATCAGTCCTTTAGAATGGGAACAACTGGATCGTCCACCTTACACTCCTGACCTTGCATCCAGTGATTTCCAACTGTTTCAGTATCTAAAGGAATTCCTACAATTAGTACAACTATGATGAAGAAGTGACAACTGCAGTCATGGATTGGGATTATTCACAGGTAGCAGGTTTCTTTAACATTGGAATTCAAAAACTTGTTGAACAGTATAACAATTGTTATCTTGATTGTGTGAGTGCAACTGCATCAATGAAGCAGTTCCACCTACGTAATCAAGATAACATTGACAATCACTGTGGAAGTCTACATAATCAGTATGACAAATGTTTGAACTGAAATGGAAATTATGTAGAGAAGTAGATGAAAGTATTTAGAATATGGAAATAAACATATTTTGATGATATATATAGTGTTTATTTTCTAATTAAACAAGAACCTTATTTTTTAAAAAAATAGCACTGTTTATACTGTGAAAGTAATTAATGAAAACAACTGAGAAAATCCTAAAGAACTTCCTTCAATACAAAAGTCTTTAAATCTCATGAGATACATTGATTTATATAGTGGTGATTTTCTACCCATTTAATTAATAATTCTTTGGTGTCAGATAGGTAAGGTATAAGATAGAGAAAGGCACATTTCAATTTGGATCTTACCAGCTCCTGCCTTGATTGTGCGATCAGCTTTTTCTTTCTTCACAGGATCTTTCACATGTCCAGTGTAATGAACTGTGTCAACACGCAATATAACTGTAACTGTGTAGTCTTGTTGATTGCTTCGGTTCTTCATTACAACCACCACACTGAGAAGAAAATAAGAATTATTATATGATGCTTGTAGGAAACATTTTTAACAGCAATGCAGCTGAGATGATATAAAATGATATAAAATATTTTATAATATTTTACTGTCAATGCTTACAAACTTGCCCATATTATCAGTGTGTAAATTTTTAACAGAAAACAGTTCAAAGTAAATTCAGATAAATGTTTATAATTATTATTTATTGCTCAAATTTTAAGTTGTTTTATTTGAAACTGATATCAGTATTACTTAATTGTATTTTGTCAATGAATTATGTCTTATATTTAATGAGCTAGTTTCTCTATAAAATTTTACCTGAATGGTGATCCAATAACAATGTCATCCCTCAGTTCAAAATTAAACTGCAGGTCGTTGAATTCCTCATTGAGATAATATCGGCTGAAAAGGCTTTCACTATGTCTCAATGCCTTTAGCATAGCTGCTCTTTCTTCATCACTCTCTGGAAAAAAAATTCACTTTTAGTATCGTATACCTGCAGTAAGCAAGTAGTTCAGTGTGTTTGAATAAGTACAATTCTTGGTCGGTATGCCACCACTGTAGCTGGAATGTTTATTTTTGGGAATTATTATACTCACTTATTGCAAATGCCTTTGTAAAAAGGAGGCTAACAAAATGATGCTTTCAGCCAACCATGCTGCGTCACAACCATTTTTGCCCACACTTTATAGAAAATAACATAGTTTAAACAAATTCATGGAGGAAATTTTTCCTGGATATGTTACTAATAAAATAATAATTGAAAGTCCTATGTTTTAACTTTAAATAAAAATATAAATCTTAAGCCAGGCTCATCAATGCACCATTTGTCACAAAATTAAAAACTTGATGCAAGTGTAAAGCTAGTCACTACTGACTCTCTTCACTTCAACACTTTCCAATTAGCTGCTGCACAGTTATCACTAATAGGAACATAATGTCTGTAATCATTGATTATAGATGTAAAAGAAATGATTAACATAAGCCATATGTAGAAAAATACAGACTACCAAATAAAGTTTAACTATTAACAAGAATAATTTTATAAAGTAACATTTTCACTTTTTCATTACAACTAGAGCGTTAATCATAACATATTTTGAATAAAAGAATATAAAACACTCAATTTACATACATTGCAACATTTAACCTCAGGCCACATAACACTGCAGCAAAACTCAATGAACACCATCTCGATCAATGTTACTGTTAAGTCTAATTACTTAATTAAATTATTTACTAACTATTAGAAGTGAGAATACTATAAACATTGAACAGTTCTTCAAATAATTAAATGTATGATGGTATAAAAGCTCTGCAGGAAAACAATACATATTATTGTATGGACTAGGTGGAATTCCGCGACTGTGATCTGTGTATGGTCATTAGTCTAGAATAGTTACCGTTTTTATGGTCAAAAGATGTAAGCCTGTGATCATGCTTCAGAAATGGTTCATAAATCAGATCAGGCTGTTTTACGAAGATGACTGGTATTTTACCCATAGTTTTCTATCTTTATGTGAAGTGTATTAAAGCTCTTTGGTTAGGATTCCACATTAAACTGTAAGTTCTGTGTAACCAGTTAAGGAAATAGAGTCATATTGAAAAACTGTCAATATTGTACTCAAATACTCTTCATGGGCCTCTTGCTAAGTAAGAATATACCCTTAACTTGCTTCTAATGTTTCAAGTTTCTTGTCACTAAACTAATGAAATAAATCAATAAGTAAACATTCAGATGCATTCACTTAACAAGTTAATGATTATACAATCCTAACAAAACAAGTGATTAATGATAGTACTCACTTTCAGGATATTTGTAACTACTTGTGATGTCTTCTCGTTGCCATCGACCAACTCCCTTGGTGCTAATCATCTGGCCAATACTAAAAGAAATTAAAAAAATCACAAAATGAAATAGTTTTTAATATAATAATAGGTACCCCAATACCACATAAAAAAGATAATGGAGGCTAGTCAACTTAAAGTAATAAATAGGAGTGTCAGTCTTTTATATGAAATGTGTTAAGTTTACTTTAGGATCACTTATTATTATTGTCACTTAATATTTGCAATGAAACTGTTAATAATTTATTGACTTCTTTACCCATGAATAGAAACTTTTAGACTCCCTTATCCCTGAAATATTCTTATGGTTATATTTTCCTTTCAATATACTGCTCCTAATTCTTCTCCAAATATCCACCCAGGCATTGTCACCAATGCATGTATTATACAATTTGCTCCTGTCTCAGAGTCTACTCACCCAACTCCCCAACTCACAGGAAGCCAAAATGGAGCTACGTGGTTTATGCACACTCCCCTAGATGTGTATGCACAGGTTACAAAATTCCCTCAAATTATGGACCAGTATTTTCTAGGCATAGAGCTAGAACCTGATAGTATCTCACATGTGTTCTATTGTGTTAAAATCATGCGAATTTGATGGCGAAGACATCAAGGTGAATTCACAATTATGCTCATCAAACCACTTTAACAAGATCTGGCCTTATGACACAAACATTTATCCTGCTAGAAGATGCCATCATTGCCATGGAAGACTTGAGGCATGAAGGGATGCAATTGAGTGGTCTACAACAATTTCTACATCACCAGACAGCATTCCATGTTGCAATGGACAATGGTAATAATTTTTTGGTTAATTACTAAATTAAATTAAAACTATACTTAAATACAAACCCCAGCATGTCCTTGCGAATTAATTTGAGTGGCTGAGTAGGTCCATTGTATCGCCAGAAGACTTTATCAGCATTTACTTCGGCAAATACATATGCAGAATCATATGGACGCAAAACCTCTCCTTGCTTCACAGCTGCAACAGGGGCTGGGCCACAGCGGAACATATTGTCACTCAATTCTTGAGGAGTTGCATCAACTGCTTGCCAACCACCATATCTACCTCCATCTCCAGGCGTCAGATCAGGACGTTCCATCCACACTTCGCTCCATACATGGAAATTCCTACAAAAAGAATGAATGTTAAAAAAAAATCAAGATAATTAACAAACAGACCAGCTAGTCACCAAAGGAAATTTTAATATCATGTATTTTTTGGGTCCTAGTCACATTCATAGTTGTTGACACAAATTACATTTATCAGCACTCATAAATAACTTGAATAAAGAAATTTATGGAAGTAAACATATAATAGTTCTTGCTTTTAGAAAATTGATTGTTGACTTTTCATATAAGAGCAACAATTTGATAAAGGAAACAAAGAAACTGCCACGAGGCACTGAAAATAAGATAGGATAGGGAAAATAAACAGTTACCCGTCACTTACCACAGATGAAGGCAGGAGGGCGAGACACGTAAAAACACAAAAACAAAACAATTACACAATATTTCGACTTTAGTCTTACTCATGTAGGAGGCGAGACATATGGCAGGGGGAAAGATGTGTCTCGCCTCCTACATGAGTAAGGACTAAAGTCGAAATATTGTGTAATTGTTTTGTTTTTGTGTTTTTACGTGTCTCGCCCTCCTGCCTTCATCTGTGGTAAGTGACGGGTAACTGTTTATTTTCCCTATCCTATCTTATTTTAAGAGCAACAATTTAGTATTTATAAATCAAAATTCTCTTTTTTTTTAATTAACAAGAACATATATTAATTTAAAACAAATGCAGGAAGGAAAGGAAAATCATGGGCTTTACAATTATCTCAAACACATATGAAATAAGAAACAAATAAGAACTAAGTTTACTGATAAACCTTTCAGCAGCTGATGTACAAGATAAGATTTGAAACATCTAGAAAAATTCTAAAATTCCTTGCCCATCATTGGTATAACTGATGAATTTACACTGTTCTGTCATTAACTTTAATTTACTGAATTTTTATGTTGAGTCCCCACTCATATAATATGTTAATGAAATATGTGAGATAACAGGTTATAGAATTTATATAATTACTTACCATATTGAATCACTGTTCAATTCCTCCATAATCTCACCCTTATCATCAACAAAGTAGTCTACTGTAAGACTGTTCTGAGTATCATGAGCAGCTGAATATGTTGTAACTGTACGAGCAGGCAGACCTAGAGCTCGACAGACTGTAACAAGAGGAAAACAGAGCAATATCACTATATATCAAATTCTACACCTCATCTTCCACATGTCAAAATTTGAATTTCCAAGGGATATATTCTACTTACTTTTTACAATAAAGGATTTTATATTCATATCTAATCAAACATATATTCTTAATTCATGTGGATAAACAATAGAAGTTTGTCATCGCAGTAAATATTTGCACAAAAACAAATTAAATCAGTTACATAATAATAAGCCAAAACAAATTAAATAGCATTTGCTAACTGAACTAATAAGAAAAATGTATTTATAATCTTGACAGAATACTAAACAAAAGAAATTTCATTTAAAAAACAATGAGGATACACAGAATATCTCTGTATTCCTTAATATTAAAATATATTACCATTGTAAAAATAATTTTAATGTTCTTACTTGTAGTAAGCACGCCAGCAAAAACCCAACACTGTCCATACTTCACAGGTTTCTTGTTCTTATAAAACTGCTGCAGGATTTTCATACTACCAACCCATTTTGTTGGTGGGGTTCCACCACCAAAGTCATCGGACCAATTGCCCATGACAGCACCATTATCGTCAGGAGAATTAACCTACAAAGATTGAATTAAATTTCAGGAACTATTCTTATTTTTCCTTCTTTAATTTTTCTCTGTATTATTATACCCATTGCATCATATGCTCCATAGTAATTAACAAATGATCGCTTCCAGGTATATTGCTTTAAAAAGTTATGACAAAAAGTAGCTATTATTCCTTCTTACAAAAATTGTATTTGTTGTGAAAAATCTAAGTTATTAGCCCTGTATGACATTTCCAATGAATATTCTGTTATTTTATTAATCATATAATTATTAGGTACTGAAATTATGTCATATACTTACAGCTACTAGGTTCTTACAAGCTCTTCCAGCAATGTTAATAATTTGTTCTGTTTTAAACGTAAACTATAATTAAAGCATTATTGATAAACTTTATGACAGTGAGGCATCATCCTATACATGAAACTAAGTATTGTTGAGTCCCTGAACATTCAATGATATGAGTGATATCCATTTTTGCCTATTCAGTTGTATTTCACCGCACCATAATCAGTACGATGGAAGAAAACAAAACAGATCAGTAATTTAAATTTGGAGTTATTATTACTTGTTTCAGCACTATATGAACAAAAATTTCTTGATTTTTAACATCTCTCAAGATGAATTGCTTTGTAAAAGAAACAATAGAACAGTATAATAAAAACTATATATTTCACTATAGACATTTATTTATTCATGTGACATATGCCCATATTATACTATAGCTATTTTAAATTAGGAGAAGAATGAACAAATTGGCTGATATTAACAAACAGGCAAAAACATGGAAGTCCTCACTCACCACTACTTTTCATCATAATCATTGATGCAGATTACCTTCAGATCTGGGGGAAAGGAGAAGAGAGCCACATTTGAATTGTGTTAATTATTTGCTAACTTGTAATAGTGTATATTTCACTGACAGATGGTGATATCAACAGCAACTTCATTAATGTTACTGTGTGTTAAATGGTATCTCAGTGGCAGCTAGTGAAAGATTTGTCCATAATCTGTTAATAATTTTGCTGTAATTTTGCTCTTCACCGTGATGCTAATGAGCAGCTGCAAAGGGTAGTGCAGTGCCTGATTGTCCAAGACTAGCCTCCAACCACTGACTGGTTTTGTTTCTAGAGTGCCTGCCCACGTAAAGGGTGGATGGAAGATTAATGTGATATTGGTTCACCACAGACAAGTGTGTGCAACATGTGGTAGACATATAATATACATATTCCAAAGATCATAGTGACAGAAGTGCTTTCTCTTATTATTATTACTAATTTAATTGTTATGGAGCACACACTCTGGTGGCAATTCCCTTAGCTATCTAATTACCCCTTTTTATTTTACTTTTTTAATTAACTTATACAATTAGAGTGTTAAATTCTTTCCCCATCTATTTTGTGATTTACAAATTTTAAATTCTTTCAGAGTTTTTAGTAAATCATTCATCACTTCACTTAGTAATTTGTTCCAATCCCTGAAACCATTACCTACAAAAGGAAAGTTTTATTTGAAATAGAGGTAAGGAATACGTCAAAGTTGGTATAAAAAAAAAAAAAAAAGATTTGGACATCAGCACACATTCTTTACACAATTTATTTTAAAAAAATTGGATTTTATATTGTTGTTTAATTTCATCCCTGATTACCACTTAACAGCCCATCCACTATTTAGGTATTACCTGTGACAGCTGACAGTTTCTTTTTTTTTTTTTTTTTTTTTTACCTTAAAGTACAAATTTTGTAAGGTAATGAATTCTCCTATTTATATAGTCCAGCAGGGAGCAATAACTTGTAAAATCAATGTCCTGTCTTTGTTTTAAGGTGTAATTAAATAGCAAATTGAATAGAGCTATTACAGGAGTGAACAACTGTGCTTAGGATGAAAAGTGTTTGGCTACTATTAGTGATGAACTGCTCTTAGCTCACTTGCAATTTTTTTCCAAGCAAAAGCATAAAAACCATGTTCAAGGGGTATTGTTCAACTGTGTTAGTTAATATACAAATATTTTTTGGTAACTATTGCCAATTGTCCAATTTGTGAATTTTTGGTACTTAGGTTCTTGAATCACTAATTTCTTAATGTGATCTGGAGGTACCACAGTTACCCTGTATCATTTAGTGTGTGACAGTAATCTGCACTTAATCTTTGAGATATGGATATATGACCTCACAGGGGCGGATATGTTCCTTAACTCTCTCCGCCACCACAAATACCGGTATAACAACAGCGACAAATCCGCTATAGTTCACGATGCCACGAAATAAAATTTGATGACAATAACCTGCTGTGGAGAGAAGACCAGTGGAGGCCTCCACGTGTGAAAGAGGCAGCAGACATCTTAAAGAATACCAACAACATCAAGGACGTTAGCAGCTTTTTATTCTCCTAAGCGTGGCACTCAGTGACGGATCCAGGATTTTGGTTTGGGGAGAACTTGAGCGGATTTTGGTTTTGTGGGGCTTGAGCACATTTCGTTTGGCGGATTATGTTTGGGGGGGGGGGGGCTTGAGTCGGGTAACGGTAGGTTTTTATTGTCATGCCGCCCTTAAAAATCATTAGAGCTAAAAAAAATACGATGTTTGGAGCAGACCAAAAAACCTTTTTTTGGGTGGGGGGCATCAGCCCCCTAGCTCCTCCCCCTCCCCCCTCCCCACTGGATCCGCGGCGCTCGTTGCTAAATCAACATAAACAGTATCTCTGACAAAGGCTGTAAGATGGCAGCGGAAAGCTCAGATTATGAAATAAACAACGTTACATACCCAAATTGAATTAGTCAGTGAGGTTGTATTTATGTTTTCATGAGTTAAATCAAGTAGATTGCATGTTTCTTCAGACTAGAGATGTTTATTGCTTTATTTTGATGCCCAAATTGTTCATAGTTTTGTTTATGAATTTACTTTGCATTATAACATAAATTTCGATTTAAGCATTTAATATACCCTCAAATCTCAGTTCAATGCAGTTCACTTGTGGCATTAAATGTGTGATAGTAAATATTTTATTTAGCCATGCGTTTGCTATATTATATAATGACTAATATTTGCCCGCTGCTTCGCTCGCGCCTCCTGTGGTAATTCAAAAATTCTTTATCGATTTTACTCTATTACCAAATATTAACTTGGAGAGGCTTGAATATCATTATTTCTGTTACATATAAGTACTTCCAGTGGGCCTAGTTTCGATTGCGAAACAGTGAGTGTTTTATTGGATATTGTCGCATAACCGTATGGACACGGTTTGTTCGAGTTATAACTATTAAATAACTCATCCAGTCCTTTATATTTCAAACAATTTTAGAAGTTTATTACTGTGCTTCCTGTGTCTCTTCAAGGGACTACATTGAAAACTACATTGAAATTTTCTCGTACCCGAAGATGCATGGTTCTTCTTTTCGCAATGACTAGTATTCTTCGCAACCGATCTATGCTTTACAAAACCTCAGTTAGCTTCTCTCTTGATCTATCAACATAGTAACCTAAATTTTCTTTTCTTTTTTCTCTAGCCTAATAGCAATCATAATTGAATTTCGCTCATGCTCAAGGAACAAAATATAATTTTCTTATAAAAAATAGTTCCGTTGTGTCACGATATATGACAGAAGCAATGATTTTTGAACGGAAAAATTGGCGAAGTTTGCGATTAGTTTGAAATGCAGCCAAGAATTAATTTCAATTTCCTGTGTTTTCAGTGAAACCTTATTATCACTGTCATTGTTTCATCTGCATGTAAGTAGTTCCAAAGAGACAAGATTTGATCGCTATACAATTAATGTACTAATGCGCATGTAACAGAAGTTATGATTTTCGAAAGGAAACATTAACGAAGAACCAGAATGGATCAGAATGACACCTGACACGTTAAAGCATAAGGCAGGAAGGATTTAGTTTTATAATTTACGCGGTGTGACATAAGGTTTCAGAATTCCTAGTTACTTTTAATTTTATTGGTTGCATATTGCTGTCGACATAACTCAATATCATGTGAGAATTTCCAACCTTATGGCGATAAAAGCTACAGCCGCAAATAAACATTAGAGAATTAGGGTTAGATGTGTTAGTTAATAAAAAGAACAGATTATTCTATTGGTCGTGATTTGAACAGCAGACAAATTTGTATACACGTTCCTTGTGTGATATTATCATAGAATATTTACACATAAGAAATACGTTTTGAAACTTGTTGATGTTTATTGTAAGCGTCTTTCTTAGACAAAAAACTGAATCTCGCATCCATATGACATGTAGGAGAGAAGTATCACACATTAACGTTTTTAATTAATATTGTACAAAATTCAATGATTATTGCAAAACGAAACTACTGTGCGATCCGTGGCCTATAATTTTTCCGTAGAAATTATTTGATTTACTTGCTTCGTCCCTCAGCACATATAAGTCATTAGCTGAAATTGAAGTAGTAGTTTTTGCCTGATACCTTTTAAGACAAACGGAGCTTGCTTACAGATTTATAATAGTATAGATTACGTGATTAGTGTTCAAGTAACAAGTAAAGGAAAGTAAATGAAGGCAACAAATCTAGGTTTCCCTTCAATATATTCATCATAATAATTTAAATAAGCAAGGAAAATTGTTAATTACATAGCAACATGCTGAATAGAGAAAAAATTGATTAATTACTTTCAGTTTCATTCCTCATATGTATGATCTTATACTGTAGAACTCTACCAGACAATATGTTGTATTGTTTGTTTACCTGCATCACAGCTACACACTAAGAAGTGGGCTGTCCTCCATTTGAAAAATATGTCCATACATTTTTCATGGTTAGTTTGTCTTCGATTTATGGAGGTCCAAAATCTTATGTGGTAACCCCAATCTTGACAATTCCTGTTTTATACAACTCAGACCCTAACTTCCACCTTACATTTATTACGTTGCTCCCACCAAGTAGTGGACAGTTAATAGGCAGAACGTCTGGATTGAAGTTTGTCCGGGTCTACTGGAGATCGCGATTCCCCTACAACAACATACAGTAATATCGTTGGAATACTGCTGTAGTCAGTCACAAGACGTATTATTCTCAAGCAGTTATTCCGTTGTAATACAGCCTGGACCATTATTTTCAAGCACAAATTAGGTTGTAATACAGCCTGGACCATAATGAAACCATTAAATGTACTTCGGGAAGAATTTATAGTGGAATCGTGCGTTTGACCACTGCAGTATTATGATGACAACTCGTGGCGGAATCGCGATCTCCAGTAATCCCGTTTGTCCCTTCAAAGATCTCGGAACTCCATGTTGGAGGAGTATCGAGAGATGATGATTATTATTTATTTCCTATTAGGAGCCTTATTCCTCCATAGATATTATGTGACTTAGAACAGGCAGCTAGTACATAGGAGTTGCAGATATTAGGCATATTGTTCTGTTTAACCGAGTATCAACCTTGCTAACATGCTTACTATTTATCCAAATAGGAAAGCAGTTGTCTGTAATTGAGGACACCTATCGAAGAGATACAAAAGCCCTATGTGGTAGTTAAGTCTTCTCATGTACGCTTGCACTGTTTCTGGACGGTATTTGGAGGAAATTGTCATGGTCATTGTAATACACGGGCATTTTGGATGTTAATTGTAAGTTTAGAGTCTTCAAGGAGAAAATCGAGTTTTCTCAAAGTATGATAGTTTTTTTTTTTCTTAGAGGTAGTTTGAAGTCTCTATTGTAAGAAAAAAAAAAATATTCTGCCATTGTGCCCAGATAATTTATCTTGATGTTCCCAGTAGCTTTAAGAGATTTATGGCAAATGGCTAGTGTCCAGTCGTCGGTGTAGCCAAAAATTTTTGATATTGTACTAAGTAAGTGATAAAAAAAGTTAAAGAGTAAGGGTACCAACACCTAATCTTAGGGCAGACCATGACTGAGCTCCATCTGTCTACTAGATGAGGATCACAAAATAACAGTACAGACATTAACGAAATAATAACTGGTGTGAATGCATTTCCAACCAAGTTAATATTTGTGATCTACTACTTCGCGTGGCGTGTATTATCACTGGTATGTATCTGATTCATCTGGTCATATCTCAGAGTAATAGCTACTGTTGCAAAGCGGCTGGCTATTGAATCGTGTAGCTGACTTACTGCAGCACCGAGCGCCCTGGCGATCCGCACGGGGTCGCCTCTGTCGGAGATGCGCACGCCTCCCACTTTGGCGACCAGATAGAGGGAGCAGTCGAGCACGTCCTTCTCGAACTGGGCGTACTTCCAGACGCAGGGCCGCAGGCGATTGTAGCTACCCCGCCAGATGAGGCCCGTGTCGTTCAGAACATACTCCTGCAGCAGCTCCTCTCCCGCCATGAACACCTGATCCTCTGCGACAGTCATCATTCATCAGCTTCAACTCTTCAGTTTACAAAATAATTAGGCGATGTATACTCAACCTATTATGTATTATCTTACCTCTTGCAACAGAAAATAAATTAATTTTCAATGCACTGATCTGAATTACTTTTCTCTATTTTTAATGCTTCACATCATAGCTTAGTGAAGTTTTTCTAGTTTGTGATAAGCCAGCTGAAGTAAATCCATGTGGTCGTAATGATCTAATTACAGTGTTTCTTGCCGCCTGTGCAATCCACCCCTATCGTAGGTACCTAAGCTAACCGGGTAATCCTACCGGGTGTAGGGGTCCTACAGTTTAACGTGGAATCCAAACTACAGAAGCGTTCTGGCGAGCTTCACATTACACAGCAAGCTGTGCCAGAGGTGAATATCGGCTTAACGACCTATGAAATCCTCGCTGAGAAAGGGATTCGAACCGAGGACTTTTTGGTCTTCAGTTAGATGTCACTGAGTCACCATGTCGCTCATAACCCAACTGAATCTTTATCATTTGATTTTTCTAACACATACATTTTCTACTCTTTCACCAATGTTAATGTCAAAGAATATCCAAACAAATCAACCTCTAATTCCACATAATCAGCATTTTTTGGTAAGTTTTTCTTAATATGGGTATTTATTTCTCTCTCTACTGACCAGTGAGACAGAAATATAATGGATTCAGTAGCAATAATTTAGATACTTCTAACTCCTACTCTACGCCAGACCACACTAAGAGAAAATCTCTACTCCCTTCAAAATCTTAACCACGCGTAAGCCAAATATCTGTAGCTGCTACATCACCATTTAAATATTTCCTGTAAAAACATCTGTCTGTGAGTGAAATGGAGCACCGTGAGTCACGTGTCAGATTTGCGTGTGTACACAAATAGGGTAAATTAAAATAGTGTCGCGGACGTAGGCAGCGCTGTTTACCTGTACCGACTTAGTATGCTAAACACTTTGCCTAGAAAATGAAAAAAAAAAAAAAAAAAAAAATTGCAAGTCCTCATTCAAGTAGACACAATTTATTGCTGCAATCAGTACCTCTGCTATATAACATCTCTTATGAATTTAGGTATGACGAATTACAAACCTTTGTGGAAGTTCTCCCTTTTGGTTTCAATTGGTTATATTTTAGGAAATTTAAATAGGACCTGAAGATTAAGTGAATATCTGTCTTTCACTTTAACTGAAATTCTTAAAATTGCCACTTTTCAGCAGCTTGCATCTACATCTTCATATATACTCTGCAATTCACAAAATTGTGGGTGGCAGAGGGTGCTCAGCACCAAAGCTAATCTCTTTGTTGTGCATTTCAATTCCTAATGGTACGAGGGAAAACAGAATTCATATAAGAATCAGTGCGGCACCTTATTTCTCTAATCTTGTCTTTCCTATCATTCCGGCACAAATAGGTTGGTGGAAGAAGTATTTCACTACACTCGTAAGTGAAAGTGGGAGTACACATGTTTACCAATAAGTTTAAACAAAACGTGCGTCGTCTATCTACCAGAGACTCCCAGCCTAATCTACTAATCAGTTCTGTGACGCTTTCATAAGGACTGTAGCAAGCGGTCACGAATCGAGCGGCTCTGTTTGCGATAGCAAACAGAATTTAAAAAGAGACAAAATATGCCACTAGCTACTATAAAGTATTTTCCACGATAGACGATACTGTTCTTAATATAACGGTAGTACTATGTTCTCTTCGATTCAACATATTACCAGACTTCCTTAATTTGGAAAGACAGATTAATCCGTATTTCTGAAATACATCATTAGCTTCTAATAAGCCGATGCAGCCAAGTGTTCAATACCGTTTCTGTCATGTGTTTTCTTCATCATAAAGGATGTATGAAAGTTTTGGCAATTTGAATAAAGATTCTGAAAGACTTTCGGGATTCAGAAAGTTTATTGGTTGATGAAAAAATTATTTTAAGCTCCATAGTGCTCAACAAAATTTATTTTTCGCAAAAGAGATGATAAAATGAAAAAATAAAAAAACAGACTTGAAGCTAAGACGTTTTCCTACTTTTTTGCAGCTAAGCAGAACGTAACATACACCGGAAAAGTCACCTTAAACATGAAGTTACCGGAACTGGAGCCTTGCTACTCCAGTATTGATCAAAGATTCCCAAGATCACACTAACGCCAAAAAGCTTCTATCAACAATTTGTTGACATTAAAAATCATCCTCCGTTAGCATGCAAAGTGACAGATTAATGAGAGATTTTTACACAAGCATTTATTTTAACAACAGTACTTTTTAATTAATACTTCGTAGATTTATCCTGTTTTGAGAAAATACTATCACCAACGTGTTCTCCTATTCCATCATTTCCCCCCCCCCCTGACTTTGTCATATGTAGAAATTCAGTTAAAGTAGGTGTGCAGTAATAAGAGTAATACCAGCTATAATTTATCAAGAATAGATTTCTTAAATATTATTATATTTTTATATATTTCTTGAGTTAAATTTATCAACTCATAAGGGCAACAAGAACAAAGCCAATAGTTTCTAACGTCCAGCCACTGATTTTTCTTTTTTATTATTATTGTAACAATCTCTATCTAGAGTTGTTAGATCACATCATGCACAAGTAGGATTCAGGTAAGAAAATAACGCATCCCAGTCTTTCACTTTTGATGTAAGAGGAGATATAATTTTTACATTTGAAGCACATACTGAGGGCACGGAGATTTGGATTATGTATCATTCTTCATTTAGCCTTCCTTCGGTTAATTAAATCAATGCATGGTAGAGGATATGATATTTTTATATTGGTTACGTAAGATTAGTTTGTGTAGCCCTTAGTATTTGTTCTGAATATTGTATCGCAACAATTCTGAATGCGTTTGTCAGATTTTTTAATCCCGTTAAACTGATTATGTTAAAATTATTAAACTGGCTTTAATTTTATTTAATTTTTTTATTTGTTCATAAGTAGTATTAAGTACGTTTTAATTGTTTTCATTACTACCGGGCTACTGTTGACGTTCTGAAATTACATGGCACCGCTTTTTTATGCTTCCAGAATTTTCTTCATCACTAATAACAGCAGCTGGGAGAGTCGCTTTGAGTGTCACTAAGAGGTAGCTACGCCAGTTTTTTTTTGTTTTTATTTGAAGTGCCTTGGCCAATTTCAGCGAATATTCCGATGCACTAGGGAACTGTACTTTGGAATCGTTTCTTCAATAAACGTAAGGGAAATCTCCACCTTCTTCATTTAAAGTTACCTTATCACAATTGAGAATCTTTAAAACTCTAGTTGGCAGTAATACCTGGTTGGCAACCGATCAACATGCAATTATCAAGTTTATCAAACATGAGAAGACTAGACAAGTGTTACATTTATTTACAAACGATTTTTACAAATATTAAGTAGCAGCGTTTCTCATTTTAAGAAAAAAAAAATTCTGATGGAATTCCAGACTTTTTTCAATTGCTCTGTGCATTCAATGATTTGAGTGAAAATTTTATTTTATACTAAAAGATTTGTATCCGCTAATTAGTCATTAGTCTCATTCCGCCATCCTTTGTCTATAATTGTTTGTCTGGGATTTTTTTAACATATTATCTCTGTAAGAAACGTTTATGTAGGGGATAAATTTCTTTCACTCCGTATGTCATGCATCACAAAGACAGAAATATGCTTTGCTATTGACAATGGATATTCTCCAAGATTAATGGTGCACAGCCCCTAGAGTTTAGGCCGCCGTCTCGCCGTAGTGTAACGAATGTAGCCGATCGCCAGAGCGGATAAAAATGCTGAGGAATTCTTCTTTCATTTATTTATTTTAACTCGGTTACACGGCCATCTTGAAACGCTTAGTTTCCGCATCATGTGTCGCTCTAGTTTTATTTTTGCTTAATTCGTTTATCGTTGTTTTAATCGCTTCTAAACCGGCTACCTCTTCTGTTTTATTTATTTTCCAATAATTTTCAGTTACTATATTTGTAAGGCTTATTATCTTTTTTTAAAAATTAATCCCATATGCATTAGCATATTCTTATTCTACTCTTAAAAAAGACCTCGGTATTTATCCAACTAAATATCTACGTGTAACTGTGTATGATAGTATTCTGTCTTAACTCCAAAGTTCGAATACATCAACCTTTGACGTGTGTTCTGCATAGATGCTTCAAGCCAATAAATAAAACTGCCAACTTCAGTTTCATAGTTATGTATGCTATCTCACGTTAATAAATGAACTTCTAGATGTCTTGTAATGCTATAGAAAGCCGAGTATTAATACACATGCCAGTTAACACT
>JARYHS010011255.1:0-15000 GCA_031002005.1 Vandiemenella viatica | reverse complement strand
AATAATTAGTGATATATACAAATATTGCAGGTTTCTATAATAACGCAATGTACAGTACATAAATTAATTTTTTTGAATTTAGGCAAAACGTTTACCAAAAAAAATTTTGTACTCACCGTAACAGCTTCTTGAGCACTTATTCATTCTGTAATTTGAGGCACCGTTTTGTCAGGAAGATATGCAAAATGTTTTCTCCCTTGTGCTTTGTTCTATCACATGCGTGGATCATCCTTCTTTCACTTAGGAATTTGTAAATCTATGATGCGTTATGAACCCTTTTTCCTTCTTAAACACCACATGGTATATTAAAGTACTCACTATTAACTACCACGCTACTCCCACCTCTTATACATTGATATGAATGCAGTTTCCCCCCGTGAGCCTCATCTTGCTCATTCATGATTCATGATTCATGATTCATCTACAGTAAGAAGCCGTTATCTTTACTTTTGATTATACCACAACTCAAACGCTGATGACTCATAATTATCATCTATCGATACTAACGAACCTTTGATAACTACAATGGATAATACTTTACTAACTTCTGCATCTCTATGGTACACTCCGAAACAACGGCGTCCCATTTGGATTTGAAAGAGGGATCTTATCTTTGGTATCATGCGCCTTGACCATTGAGCTATCAAAAGCGTTCTGAACCTCGGACACTAAAATAATTTAAATCGATAATTAGCGTGATACAAAAACAAATTTGTAGGACGATTGCCATCGGGACGTATTCTACACTGAAATTAAGTAAACACAAATAATAAAGTAATATTTGAGCCAAACAATATTTCCATGTGGCAAATGTTGTTTTAATATTTCGTTAGTCAGATATTCTTTTGTTATTACATTCTTAAAAATCCGTGTTAGCCTCTGAAAGCTAAATAACTATTTATAAATGCAGCCTTTAGATTATCTGGAAATTGCATTCATGTATGGTTACTAACAAGTGAACTACATGTATTTGCAGTTAAAAATGGAAATTTATTGTACAAATGGGATGTTGCTAATTAACCGGTTCGGTAATATTATGTGTTTTTTAATAGATGTACGTGTTGTTCCACATCTCCAATGCTGTTTTCATGTGGCATTAAAGTAAACGTATCTAATCTAATCCAAATTATATTGAAAGACATTTCATATCGATGAATATTTTAAATAAACACAAGCAGTTTCTGACCAGATTGCATAACATCTTTGACTGCATCATCAGAGATGCTATAACTGTTGTTCTGTTTAGTCATTCGAAGGATATATTATCTCTGTTGGCAGTGAATGCTCTGTGTACTAGATTGACTACAATCACGCTGCATTAGAGCCTGCTTAGGAGCCGTTCGGTCCACTCCCACAAACGCATTACTAGTAGAATCAGGCGAACCTCCGCTCCACATTCGACGAGCATACCTAACTGAAATTTTTTTAATGGAATGATTATCACTCAATAACCACCCAATTCATGAACGTCTCGAGAGGTTATCAACCATAGCAAATAGAGCGAAAAGTCAAGCTCGTCTTCCCCTGTTAAACACCTATAAATTCTGGCTAAAATACAAAGACAAACTATCCTCTTATAATATGCTCCCAATCTTTCAAGAACCTTTCGAGCTTCGTCTAGAAAGAACCCACACAATCCTCTGGGAGGAAGTCAAATCCGGAAATTTGATCCACTAGATATCCAAATTCCTATCAAAACCAGACAACAGCACTCTTAAAATATTCACAGACGGATCGAAAACCAATGGAAATAATAGAGTAGGAGCGGCATATTTCTGTCCCAACACAGGTAAATCGACTCAATTTTCGCTACCCGAAGAGGCATCCATCTATACAGCTGAAGCAAAAGCCCTGCTGGAAGCCATCAGATATAGCCAAAGTACCAACGTGGACAAAGTCGTCATCCTGACGGGCTCCCTCAGCGTACTAAAGAGCTTACAAAATACTACGTGGAATAGCCATACTCAAACTATTGTATTGGAAATTCTACAACAACTGAAACGGAACCGGGAACTTGGCATTACGACTACTCTGGTGTGGATCCCATCTCACAGCGGCATCGAGCATAACGAAAGGGTGGACGCCCTGGAAAAACAAGCTATCCATGAGGGAGAGGTAATCAACATGCAACTCCCGATCTCGGATATAACACATTACATCAAAATAAGAGCCAAGGAAAAATGGCAAGAGCAATGGACGATCTCCTCAAAAATCAAAGCCTCATATTATGCAACCATTCAACGGAGCATATCTCCAAAACCTTGGTTTTACAATAGGCTATTTGACAATATTAAAAAAAAAATATTATAAATTGAACTCATTCTCATAGATTAATGCTTCAGGAAGCTAATTTTATTAATTTTGAAAAAAGTGGGTTATTTTTAATAAAAAAGCGAAATAAAAATTATACTTTTCTTACCTCTGGTCACGTGACAGAAAACACTCTAGGATTGGTGTCAGGGGCGTAGCTACTATGGGGCTAGGCGGTACAGTGCACCGGGGCCCCTACACTCTGGGGGCCCCCAAGAGCGCAGTTCAGAGGCCCTAAGCCTTCATGGCAAACTGGCGACCATTTTTTTTAGCTCTACAGTCGTCTAAGGGGGCCCCAGAGACACAGGGAGCCCCTTCACTAAGGGCCCTCTCACTGCTCAGGGGGCCCCCAACCACTGCTCAGGGGGCCCTTACCAGCAACACCAAGCAAAATAAATAGCTAGCCCACCTGACCTGAGGGCCCAAAATAAATTTTTTGCACCGGGGCCCTTGCTGACATAGCTACGCCACTGATTGGTGTTCGCTTGAGTGACGTCACACGTCTGTAAACGCTGTGGCTGGGAAAGGAGTGTTTCCTATTATCCAAGTTTTCAACTATTTTTATTGTTTGTTGCTGGTCATTTCTTGTTATTAATGAAATTTCATTTTGAATACAAAGTCGAGAACATTACGTAAAAGCCTACAGCTGAAAAATAACGAAAATAGACGCCTGATTTGTGGGGCTGGCTATAGAAAAAAAAACTGAGTTTTATTCTACTGACCAGAAAAATGTAACAGCTTCTATTTGAGACTCATTAATATTTAAATTGAAAGTTAGAGATTGATTGTTTTGCGTTAGCAAACCATACGTCGAAAAATTCTGTACGCGAAATTTGTGCAGTCATGCTGCAAATAAAGAAAAGTTGTATGAGTGTCGCAAATATGCGCAAACAAATGGAGGTATTTGTTGTAGCTAATAAGCAGCTCTTTCAAATAAATATAGTAAGAGATCGGTATAATGTGGTATAATTAACTAAAACTCAACATGAAATTGGCTCAGTAGTTTTTTTTTTTTTTGTTTTTTTTTTTTTTTTTAATTAAAAATAATCTCGTTCTGTTTTAATGATGCTATTGTATCACGGAAAAATCATGCGTAAACTTACCTTGAAGCTCGCCAAAAGCAATAGCAACACAAATCACTACTAACACGCAGAAATACAGCGTAATCATCTACCAAACTCAATGGATTAGCGGGGCCGACAGAAGCGCTTGTTCGGTGGATCACAGGAAGCCCATTGTTCAAACTATTTTTTCTATTGTTAGACGTGAATTCGTTGAAAATAAACCTTTGTTTCGAGTAGTATGGTTCATCTACTTTGACTATAAATAACTATTTTGCATGCGTAGACAATTATCAAAACTGACTTTTGTCCCTCTAGATTTAGAAAATATCACACTGTGCGGCGTCCTCCCGGATGCGAGGCCAGAGCGATAACCGCTCACTCACCACGCTCGGAACAACTGGATGCTGGGGGCCATTTTTTTAAATTGCAGGTTAAAGATTATGGATAAATAACATTTTTTTGTCAATAAAACTGAATTTGTTTGTTTATTCATTTACCTACCTCGTTTCACTTCATCTCACATGAAGAAACTGTGAAGTGTTCACTATTAACATAGAGAGAAGCAATTAAGACGTAGTGTCAGGATAGCTGCGTGATTGAAGAGTGGTAATGGAATTCAGAACGTCCTACTTTCGAAGAACCTTGGTTGGGATAATATTTTTTGTGTAAATTTTTTTCTGTATTTGTTTGCTGTTTTTTGCACTACTATGTTTTTATTCCAAGAATTCATAATAGTTGCTAAGCGTCATGCAAGTGTTTGAAACAAATTGCTACCATACATGAAAAGTTTTTATTTTAAAACTTACCAGAGAGAGAATATCATGAAAAAAATACAGGTGCACGGCCGTGAACAATGGAATTTATTTTAGAAGTGACATCACATGTAGAAATTTCATGCTAATCTTGCAACAGTTCCGGAACGCTTTGTGTCCTTTTCGTTGGAATTTTTACGTGACGATACAATTGTAGGTTACCTTCCTGACATAACTGCGTCTATTAGGCGATATTTACTTTTAATGTGCAAGTCATTTTCATTTTTTTTTAACTTTTTTTTCGGTGTGCAAGTAGCGTCTAATTTCCGTTTTGAAATCTTCTTTGTTTGTTTCAAATGGTTGTAATTCGCTTGTTATCAAAAAATTTGTGAAGCCTTCAGAAAAAAATAAAATAAAAATTAAATTGATTTTCTGGTGGACTTTCGGGAAAAAATTATTATGCTATGCAACCAACAGCAACTAGTATCCAAAGAAAATGACAAAAGAAAACCAACTGAAAATATTCCGAAGCGAGGATCGAACCTCAGGACCAACCCTAATAATTCTCGCCTTAAACAACGTGTTACATTTACTCTACGAAATTGCGGTTTAAATGAGATTCACAGAAAATCGTGACTTAGTTGCAATATCAAATTGAAGTTGTTACATTTTTAAGCTCCACAGAATAAAACTCAGTGGTTGTTTTTATAGCTAGGCCCACAAATAAGGCGTCTACTTTCAATATTTTTCCGCTGTAGGCTTTTCCAAATTGTTTTCGCTTTTATATTCAAAACGAACCTTCATTAATAACAAGAAATAACCAGCATCAAACAATAACAAATAGTTGAAAACTTGGGTAATAGGAAACGCTCCATTCGCAGCGGCGGCGTTTACAGACGGGTGACGTCACGACTGCCGTTGCACGCGCCAGGCAGCGAAGGAGCGTTTTGGCGGGCTTTTAAATTCTTTAAATTTTAACATTGAATTTTTCGCAAAATAATGCACTTTTGTCAAAAAATCTCTTCACTCGGTGAATAAGGTGTACCAATAAACAATTTAAAACCATTTTCATGAAGTAGTCAAATACCCTATTGGAACAGTAGCAGACGATTAATCACTACGATATCGATAGCCCGATTTAACCACGGTAACTTCCCCAGCCACTTACACCGAATAGGGTTGAGAAATTCCCCATACTGCGACTGCTCAGACCAGGAAATAGGAGACATCAATCACATAATTTTTTCATGTAATAAATACCAACACCTCCAGGACCGAATGATGAAAGATCTTGCCAAGAACGGCTTCCCCCTTCCGACAAACGTAACCCTCCTACTTTCCAGCAACAACAAAGTAATACTTAGCATCCTCGCCAGATACTTAAAAGATGGAGGGATAGAATTCTAACCAATCTTGGAAGTTAAAACAGGAAATGACTTCACTTCAAACCTAAAGCCCAAACCACAGCACAACCCCACTTCCGCGCAAGCACAACAACTAGCTTGGCAAAATTAACAGTATCCTCACCAATCTACCGATTGAGGCCAACACCAGATAGATCAACCCTCTACAGATGATTTGTCAAAGAAATACGGCGATTTAGACTAATCAATAGAAAATAATGGATATACAGAACCGCCGATTACTAAGTCTAGTTGATGTATTGTCTAGCAACGCTTTTTAGATTACGGTACTTAAGAAGGCACTTGAAATTTGAATATTGTAAATAGCATATTCATTCAACAAGATTGTAATAAGTTAACCTAATATAGATAAGGAAATGTGTAAATAGATAAGTTACGCAAATGGATGTGAGAAGCTTTATAAAAATGTAGAATGGCTGTATGGTCTCAATCCGAATGCCAATAATAATTTCAATAATAATAATAGAAACTGTTTATTGTCTCTGGCGTAATGTGTGCATTGGTTGCTGTTACATACCCTAGTTATTACAAGCAGCTGCTTCTGTGAGACAGTGCGGTGTGTGCTTTCGATGCTTACTGACGGGGTGACCGATATATGCGCGCCATCCCTCCCTCCCCACGGCCTGTTGTTGATAGCTGGAATGGTGCGACCGACAAATGCACGTGCCGTGGGAATCCCCCTTTACTTTACCGCAGCTGGAGTCCCGGCATTTACTTGCTGTAAACGCTTGTAATATCACTAGTGTTCTAGACCATTAATGAATGCCATACTTCTAATCTCGTTGTTACTTGACATACTGGAAACCATTACTACCTCCTATAAACAACAAGTAAATCAAATACACTTAATATTAGTTATATGAGAGACTCTGAATATTGTTTGCTTTGAGAAAACCAATATTAATGCTTAAAAAATGTTATTTATTTTACAAATAGAAATAGTTTGTAGCTGACTCTTTTGAGAAAATGATCTGGCGATCGGTTGATCTGGTATCTGGGTCTCCCAGCCAATTAGGTTATAGGATCGCCCTGATATCACATAGAAAGATCGACTCGCTACCCATACGTCCATTCTGGATCAACGGACAAGTTTGAAAATCTGGACGTCCGACCATGGAGTGGGGTGGTAGTATGTCAGGTAAATGTGTTCTGCCAAAACTGGCGAGCCAAAGCATTATGTTGCGTGCATGTCTTACGGCGAGGAAAGTATACAAGTGGAACGGATACGCTTGGGGAGTCATTCTATCGACGATACGTGTGACACTTGGAGAAATGCACTGACATAAGTGACTTTGACAAAAGGCATCGATATTGAACCGTGGGTCAATGATGACACCTGGTCGGATGAATCGTATTTCTTACAGCAGGTTGATGGTCGTCTTCGCCGACTTCCAGGTGAGCAGTTTGTTCAA
Organism: Vandiemenella viatica; assembly: GCA_031002005.1. Taxonomy (NCBI): domain Eukaryota; kingdom Metazoa; phylum Arthropoda; class Insecta; order Orthoptera; family Morabidae; genus Vandiemenella; species Vandiemenella viatica. Next base: position 8,038 of record JARYHS010011255.1, on the reverse strand, counting down.
TGTTGTGGATTAATAGGTACAAATCGTTACATCACATCACATATATATTTGAATGCTCCATATAATTTATAATGCCGTACATGTGGATTCAGGGAACTCTTTATGTATGTCTTTAACTATAGATAACTTATTCATGTTATGGATTCCGTTACACTGTATTCTGCTCTAATCGTTAGTAATAGTTCCAAATGTTTTTCGAACACATACACATTGAACTTCAAGTCCACCGCGATTCAATTGATAGAACATACACAAAATGTTGCTAGTACATATTGATGTACTGTAGATTCGAGAATGCACGTTCCATACAATTTTGTATAGCTTTCTATGATGTACCATCCTTGTTGCGCGACACAGGCGAGGAAGACACTATATACTATTCCTGTATTACTGAGTTTTCGTTTGTCCGCCGAGCCTTCGTTTGTCCGCCGAGCCTTCGTTTGCCCGTCGAGCCTTCGTTTGTCCGCCGAGCTGTTGTTTGCCCCCCGAGCCTTCGTTTGTCCGCCGAGTCTTTGTTTGTCCACCGAGCCTTTATTTGCCCACCAAGCTTTCTATTGTCCATCGAACCTTCGATTGTCCACCGAGCCTTCGTTTGTCCACCGAACCTTCGATTGTGCACCGAACCTTCGTTTGTCCACCAAGCCTTCATTTGCCCACCGAGCCTTCGTTTGTCCTCCGAGACTTCGTTTGTCCACCGAACCTTCGTTTGCCCACCGAGCCTTCGTTTGCCCACCGAGCCTTCGTTTGTCCGCCGGACATTCGTTTTTCCGCCGGACCTTCGTTGTCCGCCGAGACTTCGTTTGTCCACCAAACCTTCGATTGCCCACCGAACCTTCGATTGTCCACCGAACCTTCGTTTGTCCACCAAGCCTTCGTTTCCCCACCGTGCCTTCGTTTGCCCACCGAGCCTTCGTTTGTCCGCCGGACCTTCGTTTGTTCGCCGGACCTTCGTTGCCCGCCGAGACTTCGTTTGTCCACCGAACCTTCGATTGTCCACCGAACCTTCGATTGTCCACCGAACCTTCCTTTGTCCACCGAGCCTGGGGAAGCTCCAACGGTCACAGCTCGCCCGGGTAGACAGGACCGGTCATAGGAATAACCGATCGAGTTCGAGCGTGAGTAGACGGCAATATCCACGAAACTAATTGCGACTTTGCTGCTGTTTGTGTGCAGGCTACGCGCGTGATGGAGGACGCGATGCGGCTGCTGGTGTACAAGGACGCGAGGAGCAGCGACATCTTCCAGATGGCTATCGTCGACGGAACTGGGCTCAAAATCACTGAGCCATGCAAAGTGGATTCTGCCTGGCAGGTAGCCAGGGTGGTAGATACATACTGACTCCTTTCATTACTTTGTTGAGTGCTCTGTGCTTAAAAACAGCAATTTCCAATAAATTGACTTGGTTTGGAAGCTATTTTATTGTTTCATTGAATTCGATTAGCTTCACCGAGGGTGGTGGGTTAGCGGTTAACGCTCTTGCCTCGCATTTGGGAGGACTCTGGTTCGAATCCCCGTTCGGGCATCCAGATTTGGGTTTTCCATGGTTTTCTCAATACATTAAAGGCAAATTCCGGGATGCTTACTTCATAAGGCCATGAATGATTTCCTTACCGTTCCTTGCCCCCTGTCCCATCCCATCTCTCATGATCTAGACGTCGATGAGGCGTAAAGCCATAAGTAAAATATTAAATACATTGAACGCAAGGCACGAATAGTACTCCTATGACCAACATTTGAATGGTTGCTGAAGTTGAGTGGCAACTAAACTGCTTTTGGTACCGCATAGGTTCACTGGATCTAAACTGCTAAGGTATGTACATTTGGAGTTAATGAAGCAACGCTATACGCCACAGGCTGAAACAGGTACGGAAATAAATAATTAATCACAAGTAATTCATGTTATTTCCTTTATAAATATGCAAATTCTTGTCATCAGTTAATTTATATAATACCTGTTTGTCTCATAAGTTGCAGAACCGTAAATCTTTTGTGTGATATTTTGCAGAACCGTAATCTTGGATATTTTTTGTTGGTTTTCATAGAGGATACTTTTTTTAATGCAACTAGTTGCATAGCTCACGAATTAACTGATGTGAAAGCCAGAAAATCTAGAATAATTGCTTATCTCTGCATGCATCACTTCAAAACGAATAAATGGATTTCAACGCAACTGCACATAATGGTGGATTATGCCACTGGTTATCTATTAAGATAGTCTTTTATATAGCATTGTCTCGAGTAATATAATTAAATTACTTATCTGTTTTCGGTTCTGCTCTTCTTCTTACGCGATTTCATGTAACATATGCCTTCCCGGGCTTTTTCTTGATTTGATTATCTTTAAAACATTTCTCTCTTACTTCAGAAAAATAATAGATTATATTATAAATAAAATTCAAACTTCATTGCAGAGCATATATTTTAAACGTTTCCTTTTGCATTAAAGAACATCATTTTGTTTCATATCACATTCAGAAAACAAAGCCAACGATTGAATTCTCATTCTTATAATATTATTACAACAAAGATATTATTGTATTCACATCAGCGATACTAATACATTCTACTATACTACCAACCTCTGTGGCGTAAGCCCCGATCGTTATTACAAATGCATGCAATTAATTACATTTTTATATATTTAGCAATACTTTGCGTCATAATTGGATTCAAGGTAACCTACCCTGACTTTTACATGTGTGCACTACTGATACTGAAAACACATTCTCATAAAACAATAGAAACCAAGAATAACAAGTAGAGGTTTACCTCTGGTATCTGTCTACACATCTGCACTGCACTACGCTTCAAATACAGATTTTATTTAACCCTCTGCTTTTTACTTATCACCGTCAACACAAACAACACTGTTGATGGAATATCTACGCCATCACAGTAATGCAAATTGTACTTACTCTGATATCCCGGCCCGACACCTTCACATGCCCGGTAGATGAGATGGAGGTGGACAACCGATAGGCGGCGGTAGCAGCAGGACAAGTAGCGCCACCGCATAGCAGAGATTCCACCGCGGCCAATCGGAAGCGAATCGCCTGGTATAAATATAGCCGCGCAGTACCACAGAGGCCAGTGCTGGTGTTTACTTCTATTCAGCAGTTGCCATTTCTCTGTGCGTCGCATATTTGACTCTGATCGTGCGCGTCTCGGTTTACGTTCGGTTTCTCCTTCGGATTCTGTGTATTTCATATTAGACTCTTATCATCGCGCGTCTCGGTTTTCGTTAGGTTTCTCCTTCGAACACTGTGGATCACATATTGGACTCTGATCGTGCGCATCTCGGTCACGTTCGGTTTCACGTTGGACTCCATGTAATTCATCTTGAACTTTGCTTTGGTGCGCTCGGGATCTTCTCCGGACCCGTCCGCTCAATTTGACACCTCGGACGATGTGCGGACAAAGCACTTACTGCTTTCAGTCTGTAGAAGATGAGGTGAAACTAGGGTTGCCAGGTACAGGATTATAATTTCCGTGACATTTCTGAAACTAAAAATTATTTTAGTGATATGTTTAAAGAGTGAACAAAAATGCGAATTAATAAATTCTACATTAGGTAAAAACTATGCTATCTAGAATATATATAGAATTTCGTTTAGGCTTATTAATTAAACTATGGTTGAAAATCAACATCAGGTATTATGAATCAAAAAGAAAAATATTAGACTTAAAACAAAAATCGACCACCGCTTTTAGGCTTTTTGATACTTTGGTAGAAAACCAACATCGGGTATTATCAATCAAAACCTCAAAAATATTAGACTTAAACAAAAATTGAACACTTCTTTTAGGCTTATAAATTAAACTTAGATAGAAAATCAACATCAGGTATTATCAAAAAATAAATAAAAATTGGACATCTATCCTTGGTTAAATCAAAATCAACCATTATGAATCTTAATTAACTACTTTTTTAAATATTTATCATTAGATTTTGACATTTTCAAAAGTTTTTTTCCGTCACTTCTTTGCTAAACCGATAATATTTCTGAGCAAGACTCCTCAAAATTGATTGAATTTGGAGTTCAGCCTTCATCAAATCTATCTACATTCTGTTTCGCTCTTTAGTCCATAAATTATTCAACGGGCTAAAACTCCTCTCACTTCTTACCTGTTGTAATTGACGAAACAAAACCAACCATTTTCTTTAAGTTTTAAAGAAATTGGCCCAGATTTTATCGTTCGGCAAGTCCTCAAAAACAGCTTTCAGGCATGTGAACTTTGTATGAAGGGAATCAATGTTAACTGCATCTGGAATTTTCGATATCCCATGAAATGCAAAGAGTATATCTCATGTCGGTTTCAGTCTTCTGATTTAAGGGACAAAAGTTCAATCTGTCTGCACATTCCACCCTCCCGCTGCGAGCACGGAAATCTTGGCTTGGTCTCTTGGCTACTGTGGTGAACTGAGTTTGAGAAAAACTAGTATACGTAGTTCAGGGACGGTAACATATAATTACTGGACATGGGACGAGTAACAAAATTACGGGACATTTCCGGATTTATCAGCCGTCTGGCAACACTAGTGAAACACAGCAGCTAAAATTCCTATGTCGGATTGACGCATTCCGGATGACATGGGCACGGTTTCTCCAAATCACGACAGGTGACTGCGAGGATGCTTCATTCAAGAGACCATTTCAGAATTCCATTCCGTTCCTTACCCCCAGTCCTTTACCGCCTCTAATGACGTGGACGAAGAATAAAGCCTTAAGCAAAGAAATAGTACATGCCACCCGTCTAAAATTGGATATGGCGTCTAGTATTGTTCATTCATAGTATTAGATGCTCATGATTTTACAGCTATTTTAATGAAAGAATATTGTAGGTTTTCCTAGATCATCACATACGTAGCACAGTAATAAAAGAGTGTATTGTGCGTAATTAGACACCTAAATAAAATTTAGTTAAATTTTAAGAAACAACTTTTTGAATTTTAATATATTTTTCTCGGGCTTCCAGCCGTGTTAAGATGTCACATTTGCGGGATATTTCGAAGGCGTCCATCTCTGCCTTCATTCTCAACCAAATGTCAATGATTAACTGTTTGTTTATTCAGCCGCTGCTACGGAAACGGTGGAACACAAAAACCAACACAACGCGATTACGTCATCCGCTCTTCTGCTAGTTACCGACGCGAAACAATTTCAGGATTTTAATAGCCGGGTTCCAGGCCGCACTGAGTTAATCATTGACATTTGGTTGAGAATGAAGGCAGAGATGGACGCCTTCGAAACGTCACGCAAATGTGACATCTTAACACGGCTGGAAGCCCGAGAAAAATATATTAATATTCAACGCCGTGAAAAATTACGATCCTACAACTTTTTGAATTGTTATAAGATACTAGACTTGAGATCAGTGCTTCCAAGTTGAACTCTGTATCACTGAACGAGATATTAGTTGTACTTTTTATATCTAGCACACAGAGTTCGAAATCGCATGTCGTCTGTGGACAGGCGCAGTGATTAGTTTCATGGATTGAGAAAGTTTTGTAGCTTCCATGCTTATTTCACGGGAGAGAGAGTAGAATGAGTGTCACAGCAATACATGAGCCATTCGTTTTTGTCTATGACTAAACCAATTACAAACTTTTGTTTAGGGTCCCTAAACTGATTATTTACTACAATACCTTAGCCTCCTTCTCAATTTTCGAGTAAAATTCTGAAAAGAAAGGAATTGTTTTTACTCTATATTAGTGAGTTTCTGACGTTTTTAAATTTATGTTGATTTTTATTCTCATTTTAATTAGCGTCTTACTTTTATTGTTAATTTGCATTGCTTGTATGGTAATTAATAGAAACTGTGACTTTCGCTTAACAATTCCAGAATAATCGATATAAGTAATCGGTTAACAGATAGAGGCTAGGCAGATGATATTGCTTCGTACAATAATATAAATATGATAGAAAAGTGGTTTGTATAGGAAATAAATTTGGGTACGCTAACGTGCAATGAAGATAGATATGGATGAGAGTCACATTAACAATGAAAATGTAAAAATTATGTTTTATATGTGCTTCGTAATGGAACTGGAATTCCTGTTGAAGGCCTAAACTGGAAATATTTCAGCGAATTATTTGGATTTAAATTGATTTCGGCAAGACATCGGTGGAAAAAGTTACTGATAGACATTTTGAAACAGCGCAAAATGGGGCACCTAACAATCCTTGTGACACTTGCGGTAAACGGAAGTTAGCGACTGAAATAGTACTGGGTAGTGAATGGTTGTAATACAGGAGGCGGACGAAGAAAGTACTCGATGAATGCTTTTCCATAGACGATGAGGCGTGGGTGGATATTTGGTGAAAAATCAGGATTTGGAAAGTATTTAATTATCATTTGATTACAGTCGTGAATCAGTATAATTTCATTTGTGAGAGTCTAGAAACTGTAATAAATTGTTTATGGATATCTGAACGATTTTTTCCCCCCCCGTAGTGAGATAATTTAAGTAAAACTTTCTATTACTGCAGGATTACTTGTGTAGGATTATGACTATTGCGTAAAGATCCCTTAAGGCAACTAGGATACTAGTAAAATACATTGTCCAACTTTGGAAAGAATTGTCTGTTAACAAAGCCTAGGTCCCGTTAATATTGCTAATTCTCGCAGGTGGCTTAATGCGGTTGGTCCTACAAATTACTATTCAGATTTTCAGGTACTGGGCATTACATAGTTATATCAATCAGACGTGCTGCCAATATTAGGTTGCTAAGTTTACCGGTGCTACTATTATTTGTTGCTTCAACGCCTATCGACACCAACGTCTCTAATCAAGAGAGAGAAAAAATTCTCTCCTGCGCCTCGCGCAGGAAAATCTGCAACATCTTCATTGCATCTTTCGCTGTTCTGCGCAACTCTACATACAGATTCCAACTTCTTCGCACACAGTTTTTCTTAGTCTTCACAGTCTACTATCAACTTCCTTCAAGCCTGCTCCTGCCGTTTCGGTGACCACAGCTTCTGTTCGGGCACGTCGAGACTCTCATCGAGATCTCCAAATCACTTCATCTCTCATTACTTCACACCTACTCATTTCATCAGAAAGCTTGTTAGGGACATTTGCGCTCCAGGGACCCGTCCTTGACGGTCATCCCGCGGGCTGCTCTATGTAGGGTGTCTCCGGGGTTGTCGAACCTAACGGTGACAACCACAGCCCCGGCGACACGCGCGACGCAGACCACACGCTACACTTTCACCATGACATCCCAGCATCCTTCCCAAAACTACTCCGATGCCCTTAAGGCTAGGACTCCACCACCCTCTTCAACTCGCCAAAAATCCTCTAAGATAAAGCTCCCTGTAAATATTTCAACTCAAATTCTTCCTGCAACGAAGAAATCTAAACAGAATGTACCCTCCACTCCTCCCAGCCCCGCTCCCTCTGAACCTATGGACTTATCACCGTGCCCTGACGTTTTTGAAAACAATTCACCTCTCTCACCTGGATCACCATCTATTTCACAACAATCTCCCCCTCACCTCCTCCATCATCGAGGCCATACACCCGGCCACGCATATTTTGTGAACAACATCCCTTCTCAAATAACACAAAAAGAAATCGCCACAGCCTTCCGCCATTATATTCAAAAACCAATAGACTACCTCAAAACCACTAGTGCCTCTCTCATTGTCAAGAGCCCTTGCGCTGACCTCGCCAGTCTGATCCAGACCCAGCTTTCCACTGCATACGCTCATCCTCGCTTCACTTTCCCATAACCTCCCCGTTCCCCTACTTTCACAGTTGTGGTCAAGGGAGTGTACTTTGACATTTCCGAAGAAGAAATTGGACAAGCACTAACAGAGCAAAATCTTGAGTTTATTAAAGTATTCGGAATCAGATCTAGACAGAGTAACAAACCTACGATGATGATGCGTCTTATCACACCCAACAAGTATGTACTAGATCAACTTCTGGAAGAGGGCTTCTTCTTCCAGATGTTTCGGTACCGCACCGAGCCATCTCATCCTCCATCTCCATTCCCAGCACAATGTTCCCACTGACTAAGTTACGAACATC
>JARYHS010011254.1:0-24811 GCA_031002005.1 Vandiemenella viatica | reverse complement strand
AGTGATTGTGGAGTGATAGTGGAGTGATGGTGTTGGGATTGTGGAGTGATTGCTGAGTGATGGTATAGCGATGCTGGAGCCATTGTGGAGTGATAGAGGGGTGATTGTTGTGTGATAGTGCAGTGATTGTAAAGTGATTATGATTTGATTGTGGTGTGATGGTGGAGTGATTGTGGAGATATTGTACAGTGATAAAGTAGTGATTATGAAGTGCTTGTGGAGTGATGGTGGATTGATTGTGGAGTGATGTTGGAGTGATGGTGGAGTGATTGTGAAGTGATTGTGGAGTAATAGTAGAGTGATGGTGGAGGGATAGTGTAGTGATTGTGGGGTGATAGTTTAGCAATGCTGGAGCCATTGTGGAGTGATATTTGGCTGATTGTTGAGTGATGGTGCTATGATTGTAGAGTGAATATGGAGTGATTGTGTAGTGATGCTGGAGTGATTGTGGAGATATTGTACAGTGATAATGTAGTGATTATGGAGTGATTGTGGATTGATGGTGGAGTGATGGTGGAGAAATAGTGGAGTGATGGTGGAGTGATGATGGAGGGATTTTGGAGTGATGGTGGAGGGATTGTGTAGTAATTGTGGAGTGATGGTTTAGTGATGCTGGAGCCATTGTGGGGTGATTGTGGGTTGATTGATGAGAGATACTGCAGTGATTGTAGAGTGATTATGGAGTGATTGTGGAGTGATTGTAGAGTGTTGATGGAGTGATTGTCGAGATTTTGTACAGTGATAATATAGTGATTATGGAGTGATTGTGGATTGATGGTGTAGTGATTGTGGTGTAATAGTGGAGTGATGGTGGAGTGATGGTGGACGGATTGTGGAGTGATGGTGGAGGTATTGTGGTGTGATTGTGGAGTGATGGTTTAGAGATGCTGGAGCCATTGTTTAGTGATAGTGGGGTATTTGTTGAGTGATGGTGCAGTGATTGTGGAGTGATTATACAGTGATTGTGGAGTGATGGTGGAGTGATGGTTGAGTAATTGTGGAGATATTGTACAGTGATAATGTAGTAATTATTGAGTGATTGTGGATTGATGGTTGAATGATGGTGGAGTGATGGTGGAGTTATTGTGGAGTGATTGTGGAGTAATTGTGGAGTGATGGTGGATTCAAGGTGGAGGGATTGTGGAGTGATGGTGGAGGGATTGTGGAGTTATTGTGAAGTGATGGTTTAGCGATGCTGGAGCCATTGTGGAGTGATATAGGGGTGATTGTTGAGTGATGGTGCAGTGATTGTTGATTGATTATGGAGTCATTGTGTTGTGATGGTGGAGTGATTGTGGAGATATTGTACAGTGATATAGTAGTGATTATGGAGTGATTGTGGAGTGATAATGGAGTGATGGTGGAGGGATTGTAAAATGATTGCTGAGTGAAAGTTTAGCGATTCTGGAGCCGTTGTGGAGTGATAGTGGGGTGATTATTGAGTGATGGTGCAGTGATTTTAGAGTGATTATGGAGTGATTGTGGATTAATAGTGGAGTGAATGTGGAGAAATTGTACAGTGATTATGAAGTGATTGTGGAGTGATGGTGGATTGTTAATGGAGTGATGGTGGAGTGATGGTGGAGTAATTGTGAAGTGATTGTGGAGTAATAGTGGAGTGATGGTGGAGTGATGGTGGAGGGATAGTGGAGTGATAGTGGGGTGATAGTTTAGCGATGCTGGATACTTTGTGGAGTGATAGTTGGCTGATTGTTTTGTGATGGTGCTATGATTGTAGAGTGAATATGGAGTGATTGTAGAGTGATGCTGGAGAGATTGTGGTTATATTGTACAGTTATAATGTAGTGATTATGAAATGATTGTGGATTGATGGTGGAGTGATAGTGGAGTAATAGTGGAGTGATGGTGGAGTGATGGTGGAGTGATGGTGGAGTGATGGTGGAGTTATTGTGGAGTGATGGTTTAGCGATATTGGATGCATTGTGGTGTGATTGTGGGGTGATTGTTCGGAGATGGTGCTGTGATGGTAGAGTGATTATGGAGTGATTGTGTCGTGATTGTGAAGTGATGATGGAGTGATTGTAGAGATATTGTACAGTGATAATGTAGTGATTATGAAGTGAGTGTGGAGTGATGGTGGAATGATGGTGGAGTGATTGTGGAGTGATGGTGGAGTGATTGTGAAGTGATTGTTTAGTAATAGTGGATTGATGGTGGAGTGATGGTGGAGGAATTATAGAGTGATTGTTGAGTGATGGTTTAGCTATGCTGGAGACATTGTGGAGTGATAGTAGAGTGATTGGTGAGTGATGGTGCAGTGATTTTAGAGTGATTATGGAGTGATTGTGGAGTGATTGTGGAGTGATTGTGGAGTGACGGTGGAGTGATTGTGGAGATATTATGCAGTGATAATGTAGTGATTTTGGAGTGATTGTGGATTGATGGTGTAGTGATGGTGGAGTGATGGTGAAGTGATTGGGGAGTAATTGTGAAATGATTGTGGATTAATAGTGGAGTTATGGTGGAGGGATTGTTGATTATTTGTGGCGTGATTGTGGTGGAGTGATTGTGTAGTTATGGTGGATTGATTCTGGAGTGATGGTTTAGCGATGTTGGAGTCATTATGGAGTTATTGTGGGGTGTATGTTGAAGTGATTGTCGAGACATGGTGAAGTGATTTTGGATGTATTGTGTTTTGACTGTGAAGTCATGGAGGAGTGATTGTGGAGTGATGGTGGAGAGATTTTGGAGTGATGGTAGAGTGATTGTGGAGTGATAGTTGGGTGATTGTGGAGATATTGTACAGTGATAATGTTGTGATGATGGAGTGATTGAGGAGTGATGGTGGATTGATTATGGAGTGATTGTATAGTGATCGTGAAGCCATGGTGGAGTGATTGTGGAGTAATTGTGGTGTAATTGTGGTGTAGTGATTGTGTAGTTATGGCGGAGTGATTGTGGAGTAATGGTTTAGCGATGTTGGAGTCATTGTGGGGTGATTGTTGAAGTAATGGTGGAGTGTTTGTTCAGTGATTGTATTGTAATTATGGAACTATTGTGGAGTGATGTTGGAGTGATTGTGGTGGTATTATGTTTTGTTCGTGAAGTCATGGTGGAGTGATTGTGGAGTGTTTGTGGAGTGATTGTGGATTGTTGGTGATGTGATTGTAGAGAGATTGAGTTGGAGTTATTGGGCATTTATTCTGAAGTGATTGTGGAGTGATAGTGGTGTGATAGGGTAGCGATGGTGGAATAATTGGGAACTGATTGTGGGGTTATTGTTGAGTGATTGTTCTGTGATTGCGATTTGATGGTGGAGTGATTGTGGAGTGATAGTGGGATGATTGTTGAATGATGGTGGTGTTGCTGTACAGTGATTTGGAGTGATTGTGGAGTGATGGTGTAGGGATTGTCTTGTGATTGTGGAGTTATGGTTTAGCGATGCTGTAGAAATTGTGGAGTGATAGTGGGGTGATTGTTGAGTGATGGTGCAGTGATTGTGGAGTGATTATGGAGTGATTTAGGAGTGATTGTGGAATGACTGTAGAGTGATTGTGGAGATATTGTACAGTGTTAATGTAGTGATTGTGGAGTGATTGTGGATTGATGGTGGAGTGATGGTTTAGTGATGGTGGAGTGATGGTGGAGTGATAGTGGAGTGATTGTGGAGTAATAGTGGAGTGATGGTGGAGTGATGGTGGAGGGATTGTGGAGTGATGGTGGAGGGATTGTGGAGTGATTGTGAAGTAATGGTTTAGCGATGTTGGAGCCATTGTGGAGTGATAGTGGGGTTATTGTTGAGTGATTGTTTTGTGACTGTAGAGTGATTATGGAGTGATTGTATAGTGATAATGTAGTGATTGTGTAGTGATGGTGGATTGATGGTGGAGTGATGGTGGAGGGATTGTGGATTGATTGTGGAGTGATTGTTTAGTGATGCTGGAGCCATTGTGGAGTGATAGTGTGGTGATTGTTGTTTGATGGTGCAGTGTTTGTAGAGTTATTATGGAGTGATTGTAGAGTGATTGTGGATTGATGGTGGAGTGAATGTGGAGATATTGTACTGTAATAATGTAGTGATTTTGAAGTGATTGTGGAGTGATGGTGGATTGATGGTGTAGTGATTGTGGAGTGATTGTGAAGTGATTGTGGAGTAATAGTGGAGTGATGGTGGAGTGATGGTGGAGGGATAGTGGAGTGATTATGGGGTGATGGTTTAGCGATGCTGGAGCCATTGTGAAGTGATAGTGGGGTGATTGTTGAGTGTTGGTGCTGTGATTGTAGAGTGAATATGGAGTGATTGTGGAGTGATGGTGGATTGCTGGTGGAGAGATGGTGATGTGATGGTGGAGTGATGGTGGAGTGATTGTGGAGTGATGGTGGAGTGATTGTGGAGTGATTGTGGAGTGATTGTGGAGTGATAGTGGAGTTATAGTGGAGTCATGGTGGAGTGATGGTGGTGGGATTGTGGAGTGATTGTGGAGTGATGGTTTAGCGTTGCTGCAGCCATTGTGGAGTGATTGTTGAGTGATGGTGCAGTGATTTTATAGTGATAATGGAGTGATTGTGGAGTGTTTGTGAAGTGATGGTAGAGTGATTGTGGAGATATTGTACAGTGATAATGTAGTGATTATGGAGTGATTGTGGAGTGATGGTGGATTGATTGTGGAGTGATTGTGTGGTGATTGTAAATTCTTGGTGGAGTGATTGTGGCGTGATATTGGTGGAGTGATTGTGCAGTTATGGTGGAATGATTGTGGAGTGATTGTTTAGCGATGTTGGAATCATTGTGGAAATTTTGTGGGGTGAAAGTTGAAGTGATGGTGGAGTGTTTGTGGAGTTATTGTAAAGTGATTATGGAGTGATTGTGGATTGATTGTGGATTGATGGTGGAGTGATTGTGTAGTGATGGTGGATTGATTGTGGAGTGATCGTGCATTGTTGTGGTGTGATTGTGGAGAGGTTGTGTTGGAGTGATTGTGCATTTATATTGTAGTGATTGTGGAGTGTTTGTGGAGTGATTGTGGAGTGATAGTGGCGTGATAGTGTAGCGATGGTGGAATAATTGGGAAGTGATTGTGGGGTGATTGTTGAGTGATTGTTCTGTGTTTGCGATTTGATGGTGGAGTGATGGTGGAGTGATTGTGGAGTGATAGTGGGGTGATTGTTGAGTGACGGTGGAGTAACTGTACAATGATTGTGGAGTGATTGTGGTGTGATGGTGGAGTTATTGTTTAGTGATTGTTCAGTGATAATGGAGTGATTATGGAGTGATTGTGGAGTGATGGTGGATTGATTGTGGAGTGATTGTGGAGTGATGGTGGATTGATTGTGGAGTGATTGTGTAGTGTTGGTGTAGCCATGGAGTGATTGTGGAATAATTGTGGTGTGATTGTGATTGAGTGATTGTGTAGTTATGTTGGAGTGAGTGTGGAGTGATTGTGGAGTTATGGTGGAGTGATTGTGGAGTGATGGTGTAGCTATGTTGCAGTAATTGTGGAGTCATTGTGGGGTGATTATTGAGTGATTTTTTTGTGATTGCGGAGTGATGGAGGAGTGATGGTGGTCTGATTATGGAGTCAGGGTGGAGAGATTGTGATGTGATTGTGGAGTGAATGTGAAGTGATGGTGGAGTGTTAGTGGAGTATTTTTGTAAAGGATAAGGCTGGCAGTGAACCAAATAAGGAATCAGCTATGTCGGAAACCTGCTAAGGGATAGACTTTTGCCTAACGAGTTACCCTTCATATGCGTTCCTGTTGCTAATAGCCAGGACAATCAAGTGCTTAACAACATTAACTTCACGGTGGTAGCAGCAGTGTGTGAAGGTAACGCTTGTAAATTTAATTTATTCTGGAGCAAGCTGTAACCTGCTGAGCGTAGAAATATGTGGGTCAGATGGGCTGTAACCTCCGAATTTCAAAATCATGGGTGCAAACTGTAGATTCATCCCAAAAACTTCCAGTTTTTGGTGTAAAGAAATTAAGTTAAGTATAAGGGGTTAAGATATTTTACGTCAGTTTATGTGGTTCCTACCACATGCCTAAAGTTTAATGGTTTTTTTAGGGATATCTTTCTTGCAATTACATAAGGCGGTTTTAGATTTCTCTAATTGTTCTATCAGTCTAAGGAATTGCTTAGGCGAATGCCTTCTGATAGAGCTTCAAGGCTCTAGTAAGTATCCAATGAAGGGGCGAGAGGTATCTCTTTCTGCAATACGGATACACCAGCCAACATTGAAGTCTGATGCCGTATATGACGTTCCAGGATTCTCAGTATTGTTGCTCCCATTACCCAAAAGAATGGAGGCAGGAGCAACTGTGCTCATAGACCCGTTACCCGTAAACGAGTTCCTAGTCCAGAGGAAAATTTACTTAAGGAGGTGTGTAGCTAATGTTTGTATAAATAATGAGAAGAGGTGTGTTGCAGTTATAATAGAGAACTTTAGTGAGTGCAGAAACCGAGATTCCGCGGTGACAGATAATAGCAAATGTGTCTATAGCATGTGTAGATGATTTTCTACAAACTGTACCTCATCCAGATGAGGGAGGTGATGTTTGTATACAACGGATAAGATATGGTTGGGCCAAACCAATGATTAATTTTAAGGAAAAATTGGGTCATTTGTCAGGTAATTAGCAGGATAATTTGAAAGCACTTTTGGAAGAATGGTTAATTCTCTTTTCACCGAAACAAGCTTTACCAGCAGCTAGTCTTATTGAGCACAGGGTTTTGACGGGAGACTCCCCTCCCCATCCTCCCCATCCATCGTCGGCCCTATCACGTTCCAATTAGTTAAAAAACAGTTTCTAGATGAACTAATTGACTAGCAATTGGGAGAGGGTGTAATTAGGCCCTCAAATTCACCGTGGAACTTTCCTGTCGTGTTAGTAGGGAAGGCAGCAGATGGCGAAATTAAATACCGATTTTGTGTTGATTACCGACATTTAATTAAGGTAACTGTACTGGATGTGTATCCCCTCCCATCTATCTCAGAAACAATAGATTACTTTGCAAATTGTGAATATTTTTCCACCTTAGATCTAAAGTCGGGATATCATCAAGGTGGTGGAAGGGGATATACCTTAAACAGCAATTTGTGTGGCTAATGGTGTATTTGAATATTGTCGCCTTCCATTGGTTTAAAAAATGAACCCACTACCTTTCAACGTCTTCTTGACTCGATTTTACGAGGAATAAAACCAAAATTCAGCCTTGTATATATTGATGGTCTAATAATTTATTCCAAAAATTTCGATGAACACCTAGCTCACCTTCGGGAAGTATTTGAACGTATCCGAAAAGCTAATTTGACTCTGTCCTATATGAAATGTCGCTTTGCATTTCCACAAATTGAATATTTTGGTTATTTGATTTCAAAAGATGAGGTTAAGCCTCATCCCAGATTAGTTTCCGCAGTGAGGGACTTTCCTCCTCCTGCTAACGTTAAAGAATTACAATCATTTTTGGGCTTGTCTAACTACTATAGTAAATTCATTAAAGGGTATGCCAAAATTGCTAAACCATTACCTAGACTGTTGGTAAAACGAACTAAGATTTAATGGTCAGAGGAGTGCCAAAAGGGCATGGAAACATTGAAAGAACTTTTGACTACACCTTTCCTAGTTCTTTCTGACCTTTCAAGAATGTTTCTTCTTACAACGGACGCATCAGATTTTGCAGCAGGCGCGGTGCTTTCGCAGATCTTTGTTGTCGGAGAAATACCAATATCTTTTGAATCACACCAATTAAATCCCGCCGAAAGGAGGTATACAGCGACCTAAGGGAGAACTGACAAGTCTAGTATAGGGAATTAAATATTATCGGGTGTATCTATAGGGCAGAGAATTCCCAGCAATCAGAGACCATAATGCCCTTCGTTGGATGTTAAATCTTAAAGATCCATCAAGTAGATTGATGCGGTGGGCGCTGTTGCTCTCCGAGTACGATTTCACGGTTGAAGTCAGACCCGGTCAGGCAATCGAGAATGCTGATAGTCTGAGCAGAAAAATTAGGATTATAGAAGTGCAACAACCCCTGACATTAGCGCAGCTACCACTGCACCAGTCACAAAGGCTACCAACGTTGGCGTCAGCATCCGAGATTTGTGATGCGTGATGAGGTGCTGTATAGATAAGCGAAACAAGGAGAGAGAGCGTTAGTACCTGCATCTTTACACGAGTTAGTAATGAAATTACACCATGATTCGTTTATGGTTGCAATACAGGATATAAAAATACGAACCGCTTAATAGCAAGCACGCGGGCGAGAAAAAAATCTGGAAGGAATTCAGTCATTTCAGATAATTCATTTAGATGTCGTGGGACCATTCCCAAGGAGCGGTCAAGGTCACGCGTATATTTTGACCATCATAGATGTGTTTTCGCGATATCTAGTTATGGTTCCTCTCGTAAATCAGAGCGCGGAGGCAGTTGCTAAGGCTTTCGTAGTGAATTGTTTGCTAGTTCATCGATTACCGGAATTTATTTTGTCAGACAAAGGATCAAATTTTCTATATGAAATAAATTATTGGGGATAAAGAAACTAAAGACGTCGCCATTACCAGGGACCGGTCGTGTATAAGATGTCATAGAACGATTATAAAAACTTTAAGTTGTTACATCAATAAGTCACAAAAGAATTGTAATCAATCATGCCTTTGATAGTTAGCACATACAATGGCAGAGTTCTTATTTCCACAAACAAAACACCATATGAGGTTCAAGCCACAAATTTTAAAATAGAAGCCTTCTAAACTATGAAACTTCTATGTTTTTCTCAAATAATTTCACAAGTTTATGCCAACGAGAAATCAAAAAATTGGATCATCCATATTCAATGGCTATAAAACAGAATTGGCTATTCACTATGCCATATACTCATTACTTAGTAGCCAAATGTTGGGACAGAAACCTAAATCAGACAGTCAGTCGCATTAGATTATCAGGTTTCGGAATTATTGAGCAAGTAAAGCATTGCCAATTTTTAGGGAAAATTTTATCATACTAGTAGTCCATAAAACCATTATTCCTAATAATTTGTCTTTTACACTTATGTATTGCCACTATTTAATCAAAAAATATATCATAGTCCTAAATTGCTAGAATTGAAACAGACCAATCCTACGATATTGAACACTGAAATTGTTAAGCATTTGCAACAAGCCGACGATGCAGTTAAATACAGTCACCTGATTGCAACAGTTGAAACCCAGATAGAGGCACAGTTAGATACAAAACCATAGTAATATCTATCAGTCTCACTTCTATCTTATCAATCTCGGTTATAATTATTTTAATATGATAGTGTACAAACACCGTTCAAATAAAATAACCAGGCTTAGTACTGAAGCGCAAACACCTACAGGTTCACAGATTTTAACGTCGTTGCCAACTACAAGTAAAGAGAGTGATAGGGATAATCCAATTAGCATCACTAAATGTTAATACACCAATTGAAAAACTAATTGTATAACTGAGTATAAGCTTTTGGACTAATGTTTTCTTTTATTATCATAGGTTTGGACAACGAATCAACGAGACAATTTGAAATATTAATATTGTAAAAATTTTGTAACCCGGAAGCAAAACTCCAGGACACAGTTTAAAACAATTTAACTATAGTATATATCTTTATGGTCTTTGATGACAAAGCTGGTTTTCTTCGAAGGGGGGGAAAGTGTAATGGGAATTTTAATTAAAAAGGAGTAAAGTACGGTAATAAAAGGTAGCTGTAGAGGGGCAAAGGAGACGGAGTGATATAAAGTGGAACACTTACTGTGGTACGTCAGCAGAAGTGCACCCCAGTCACGCGTGAAACAAAGGGTAATGAACGGATGTAACCAAATGAAAATAGGTCTAAAGTCACGCGGCGGCTTTCGAGAACATTCGGAGGCCAATGACTGAAGTCAAGCGCCGGCTTTCTAGAACATTCGGTGCTGAAGTCAAATGCACAAGTGCTTGAGAAGGGCTATGAAACGAAGGCAGCGAAGTGCCTCGACGTCACAGTTTGGAAACAACGCAGCCGCTATGTTCGTTTAAGCAGAAACGCCGAGTCTTACTAAAGCCAGCCGGGTCCCTCATCACGACTGTTGAACTGTAAGTGCACTACTTCTATCTGCTCCTGGTGTCCTGGATAGTTGCTTGTTGGATCTTCTAGCAGTGTAACCTCTCTATGGCACGGGTGTAATAAATAGGAAAAGATATTCGAAGACTTCTTCTTATTTAGTAACCTGGTTAGTCGCAACCGTCTCCTGAAGTTGCAGCCAACTCTCGCAGACGCTAGAGGACTGACAGGAACGAGAGCTGGAGCAGAGATATTAAACCAAGTAAGTACCATAGTAGAAAGAGCTGCACACCACTCGACCTTTCTGACAACTAATCGACTAAACCCACAAAACGGTCGATTACAATGGAGTGGTGATGGAGTGATTGTGGAGTGATGGTGGAGTGATTATGGAGTGATGGTGGAGTGTTTATGGAGTGATGATGGAGTGATAGTTGAGTGACGGTGGAGTGATTGTGGAATGATGGTGGATTGATGGTGGAGTTATTGTGGAGTGATGGTGGAGTGATTCTGGAGTGAAAGTGGAGTGATGGTGGAGTGATGGTGGAGTGATTGTGGAATGATGGTGGATTGATGGTGGAGAGATGGTGGAATGATGGTGGAGAGATGATGGAGTGATTGTGTTGTGAGTGTGGAGTGGAGTGATGGTGGAGTGATTGTGGAATGATGGTAGATCGATGGTGGAGAGATGGTGGAATGATGGTGGAGAGATGGTGGAGTGATTGTGTTGTGAGTGTGGAGTGGTAGTCAAGTGATGGTGGAGTCATAGTGGGTTATCAACACCAGCCCCTTTACGTTTTTTAGCTTTCTGGGTTCGTTTATAATTTCCTGAGAATTTACTTCAAATTTTGTAGTATCTTCATTTATACTTTTGGGAGACTCTCCTCTGACTTCATTCACTTCCGTCATCAGGATGATTGTACCTATTTGTATCATTAAACCAGTCATTTAATATCTCTGAATATTTAAAATCCTTAGTGACTTCAACTCCTGTTCTTATCTATAATATTCTGAATACCTTTCCCTCAGTTTTCTAATATAGCCATAGAAATTTCTAGATGCATCATTCATTGCTTCAATAATATTCTTCATAAACCCATTCGTTTGCATCTCTCATTGCTCTAATAATTGCTTGTTTAATTGGTTTAAGTGTTCGCCCACTGCCATTCTGTCTCTTAACTCTATTGTATTCCCGTGTCACTAGCCTCTTTAACCATCTCACCTCCCTATTGTTGTATGTAAGGTCTGTAAATTCTCTTTATTTTCTGCTTTGGAATAAACATTTCCTCGCCCGTTTTTACTGTCTCTTTAACTCTTTCCAGTTTTGCCTCACTGTACTCGTGCCATCCTTCCATTTGCTGAACCGATTCCCTGAAATATCTCTTCAATTGTAAAGCCTGTGCCTTTTTATAAATATACCTTTCTCCCCCCTTCTATATGTGCCACTGTTTTACGGAATCCCCTAATATGCATCCTGTACTGCACGGTGATCACTTATTCCTTCAGTTACTTGGCACCCTTTTCATCAGCCTTTATTAGAAAGATATCCAACATGTTGGTCCCCTCATATTTTGCTCTACCACTGGTATAACTTTGTATTGACGATTTCAAATTCAAAATCCTTGGTTAGTAAGTTCAGCGAATGGGCTGAACAACCATATGTTATAGTATTTTCATTTTAAATGTATGTTCTCACTTTAGCCATATTGGCATCATTACCTATTGCAAAACTTGTACCACATTATACTGACATTACAGACACTCTATTAAATCCATAACAAGTTTAGGTAGATATTCTGTCGTATGTGGTTTATCAGATGTGTCTATGGTGTCAAATAGAAATAGAAGAATTTGCTGCGTTGTAAGAGTGGCCCAAATAATCGGATAAACAAATTGACACAATGATTTGAAAGGTTTTGAGAAATAAATTCTTTTCTTCTAGGTATATTTCATCCATTAATTTATCGGATATATTCTTTCGAGATGGAGGATAGTAGCGTCTGTGCAAAATTGAAATGGCCTTTTTTTTTCACTTTAGAATGTTCTACAGATCTGAAACTGCAGTTAGTGGCAAACATGGCTGTTGCTATTTGCTTGTTAATTCATCTTTGTTACATTTTTAAGTTTTTACTAAAAGTAAGCTCAGGTTTCCACATTTATTCTTTTTAAAGGGATACATTCTGCAATTGTCATCACTTAATGAAGAACTTGCAGGATTACTAGGCTGGGAGAGTGATGTCAATTCCGTGTCGTTATAAGAAAAAAATATTTACCTATTTTTATCAGTATTTTATGCATGGGGTGGCTGGCGATGGCAGGAGGTTGTACATGAATAGGACAGATGTCTCTATATACATTTTTAAGTAATAATAATAAAATGTAGTTGCAAAGGAATTGATAGTGAAAACAAAATTTAAATACTAATAAAACGGATATATTTGATTAATTTTTGAGTACTAGGTTAAATGGACTGCTGGGACTATTTTCGTATATAAATATCACGAAAATTACTTACCAACTTCAACAATATCTGATTTTTTACTTTTGCAATGTGACTTTTCAATCGCTTTACAAGACTCTGCATTTCTTATTTACACATAGTAGGTTCTCCATCCAGTTTTTGCTAAACTATTCTAATTTCAGCTATGATTTTTATATTTTCCACCAGGCATTTTTATCTAATATTATATTCAAACAAGTCAAATATCTCGTATAAACACGTATTTTCGGCGTCAGCTGTGAAAGCGAGCGGAAACGCCTTTTCTCCGATGTCTACAGAGTCGTTTCGTTTTGCACAGTTAATAGTTGCATTAAGGTGTCTTTTTAAAAAAAATATGAAAAAATCATAATTAATTTTATATTTTAAAAAATCAATGATTATTTATTTTTATGAATAATCAAGATTTTTTCCAACCCTGCGAGAGTGGTTAGTGAGCAGTCGACGTTCAGATCGACGTTAGGGAGGAGTTTGTTTGACCGAGAGCACATTTGCAGTATTTGAATACTTAAATAGAGGAAATAATTAAAAAGTGTAAATAAATTACTCACTGAGAGCCGTAACATCAGCAGAGAGGGCGGATATGTGTATTGCATTGATCATAATGTAACTCAGTCATTGGTTCAGGCAGCTGTTGTGATGTTAAAGTTACTCGTTCAACAAATATTATACTAACTTTGCTGCGAGTAATTTATATCACAGTTCAGTTTTGTTGATCATAAATATTTTTTAAAAAATCCGGTAGTTTGAAATGTACTGCTATCATTTTAATAAACCTACAACGTAAATACATTGGTAGCAAAGCCAAACATAGTCATTAGTGGGACCAGTTTGGAAATTCCACATTTCGTAGAAAGGGTATATGTAAATGCAAATGAAATGAAAATGATTTTTGATTCTGCGTTTTCATTCGGCAGGACGAAGGTCTGAATGCCCACATCTAGCCAACCAAATCTCTCAGATCACTCCAGACGAATTCCGAGATGGTTCCTACAAAATTCCTAGACTGAATTCTTTTCAGGTCTTTATTCCTTGTCCTCTAATATATTAGGTGTAAAGCCACAAGAAAAAATAAAAAGATTCTTAGTTATCCTTGCGGATAAAATGTGATAATTTAGTAAGGAGATTTAAAAATTTAAATATGTTGGGTATTAATCGAAATATTGAATCTAGTAGCAGTAGAAAGACATCATGTCACCCGTGCTGCATCGACGATTCCGGGGGTAAAATGATGCCATGCATAATAACAAACAATTTCAGTTCAGTTTATCTTTTTGTGTTATCAGAGTCATTATTTACTTACGTCCTTTCTCCGAAGTACGGAAGTTCCCCACAACCACGCTCATTGGAATGTTAACAGCTGACCGCCTGCTGACCTGTAGCTGTAGCTAGTAGTTAGAAACACAGCCGCGAAGAAGCAGCCATAGGCACAGAAATAAGATTTAATAATTTAAATATAATATAGTGCCGTCTATAAGAAATCCTTTACAGACACTACAATGTGGCATTCCAAATTAACGATTCATCAGAAGTAGAGAACTTAATCTTTATAAAGGTATATCATTTATCGATTTGGGTTACGTATGAAGGGGTAAACAGGGGTTTCTCAGAAACAATCACATTCTAGAAGGTTTTTAGTGTGACACGTCAACGCAGGTACATATGGGGGCAGACTCCTATCAGTTACCAGCATTGTAGTCTTCTCTCAAGGTCCAAGTTTGTTTAAATCGTCCTAAATGATGTTGGTGGCGATTTAACGTAAAGTAAAAAAAAAAAAAAGGAAGTGTGTACTCCGTTTCAACAACAACAAAACTCATTTT
The DNA here is from genome assembly GCA_031002005.1 of Vandiemenella viatica. Taxonomy (NCBI): domain Eukaryota; kingdom Metazoa; phylum Arthropoda; class Insecta; order Orthoptera; family Morabidae; genus Vandiemenella; species Vandiemenella viatica. Next base: position 10,470 of record JARYHS010011254.1, on the reverse strand, counting down.
ATGGTTGAATTGTTGAGTATGGTTGAGATACAGTTACACTGCTACACATCATAATGAGTTGTGTAGCGACTGCCATTCTCAACTGGGCTTCTCTGGGAATGATGCCCCGTGGTTTGTAAAATAAACTGTCCCTTTCACCTGCTAGGATTATTGGACGGGTTAAGATAATGGACTCCACGAACCTCAAGAAATTGTGCCTTGTATTTCAATGAAGGAAACGTGTGGTTGTAAAGGTTTCTTATTGGCTGCGCAATCTAGCGCCTATGGCAGTCGCCTAGCCTAATCCCGGTATTTCTAGCTGGGTATAGGGGACCTGCAGTTTAACGTGGAATCAGACCCACGGGAGCGTTCTAGCGTACTTCTCACCACACAGCAAGCATGTGCCAGAGGTGAAGGTTGGTTTAAGGACTTGTGAAATCCTCGTCGAGACGGGGATTCGAACCGGGGAACTTTCGACCTCCAGTACAGACGCCTAACCACTGAGTCACCAAAACGCTCAATTCACGACCAAAAAAAAAAAAAATGTTTCGCGTTTTATAAATCAGTAACTACATGTTGTTCCTGTGAATGATGCATCGTAAAAAAATAATGACACTGGTCCCTGATATAAAAAGTATCTGTCAATTAATTACTATCGAATAATATTTAGTTACAAAATTTTAAAAAGGAAATACAGCCGCGAAGTGGAGTCACAGTCAGAAGTGCTGCCGCCCCACAGTGGGGCGAAATCTCAAAAAGCTGGTCAAAACATGGAAACGTTATCCAAGTTAAATGAAACTTTGTACAAAATCGGTTTTGAGCACGCTGATTACGATTCCAATGTCAAAACTGCAAGGAAAAAAAAAAAAAAAAAAAAAAAAAAAAAAAAAAAAAAAAAAACTAGAGGATCCAATAAGGCGGATTAAAAATTAAAAATGGTCTAAAAATGTTTCAGTTGTCATAAAAATTTGTATACAGGGTTTAATAAGCTCGCTGATACCGATTCCAATGCTAACAAGAAAAAGAACAAATGGCGGATTCAATATGCATATTAAAAATAAAAAGGTTTAGAATTTAAATACGTTTCAAAAATTGAAAATTTTTTGAATTATAAATTTTTGTGGATAAAAATGTGGTGTACTATGCATTCCTATTTCCTTTCGTATGAAGCCAACATTATCGTCGCTCTCGTTGCTTGGACCAGCAGATTCTGGAGCAATAAAATATAACTTGTATTTGCCTTTTATATCCCACAAAATACATTTAAAAGTAACCCTATACATACAGGTATTATTAAAGATTATTTAAAAAGAGGAAGTTAATTTCGTCTGGTATTCTTCAGTATATCGTATTCATTAAGTTAATTTCGCCAATATCAGACTAAGTTATAACCAAAAATTTCCAGCGCTAGTGGACTTAGCTATGCGAGATTTGGAAGAACAATGTTTTAAACTGCTAGATTTTGAAATGATGTGTTATTTCAGATATGTAGATGATAGTTTTATAATAATACCAAAAAACAAAATTGATTATACTTTAAATATTTGTAATAACTATGACAATAACTTACAATTTACACATCAAATTGAAAAAGACCAAAAACAAATACCGGTAAACTGCAGATAAATTAAGCTGCACTAATTGTGGAGTAGCAGTTTATAGCAGAATTTTTTTTTTTGAGATTTCAATAGATAAATAGTAGAGAGGTAAAATAAGTTTTGTTGTGGGACTCTGTGGAACTTACAGCTGTTTTCATTTTTGAAAAATAAAAATACAAATTAACTGTTCAAATTTGTTTAAAAATTATTTATTAAATAAATAACTTTAAAATGTTTTTTATGTATTTGTAATACATGTATACATTGTACTCACCATCGCGATCTCTGTCCATTTTGAATGATGAAAATTGCTCAAAACTGAAAACTTTTACACCAGTTCAAAGTAACGGTTAATTTACTTCCTTTGTATCTTGCAATAGTTGACCGCTCAAAGGTCACCTTTCAAATGATGTACAGCATCTGCGGCAAGCCTCGGACCTATTCTAACCCTGAAGTTAAACACTTTGGAAGTCGGTCTACCCAGCTGAATACTTAAAATTCGCTAAATAAAAACTTTATTTTTCGACTTTTGGCCAGCTTTTTGAGATTTTGCCCCACTGGCGCCTGTAGGAGCTGCTCTCAACTAGCAGCAGCCACCCAGAAAAAAGTTCGAATTACAAACACACAATACAGTGTGTAATAACAATTCATTAGAAAGGGAAAACTTAACCTTTAAAATAATACCTGGATTATTGATTTTGGCTATTTATGAAGGGACAAAAAGGGTTTGTCACCAAAGCGCATTTGGGAGTACAAATCGCGATCGGGATTCGAAGTGGTGACCCTTCAAACTCCAGTCAAACTGAGCCATACTTATGACGTATGGTCCGAACACATACTTTTAGTTTCTTATTTCTTTGTAAACTGCGAATAGTTACCGGTTATTCAGTCGAAAATAAGGTTTGTCATCAGGAAAAGTTGTACAAATGGTGATCGGAAACTGAGCTTATAAAGGCTACAGTGAAGCGTTGTAGGCGGCGGGTGGCCGAAACTGTGCACAGTTACCAACCGCATGTCTTAAAATTACCTCACATTAGTAATGTCTCTATAACCGATGACACTCCAGAAATACCGGCCTTGCAACCTTAGTTTCCGATCACGCCTCGCATAATAGTTCGAGTAGAACGCTAAACGTATTTATTTATTTTTTGAAAAGGAATAATGACCAGATAATTAGAGTTGGAAGAGAATTACAGGGCAACCGAAAGGAAGTTAGCCTTTAGAAGGAGCTATATTGATACTCGCGTAGAATGATCTTGATAAGCCATAAAAAAAAAACAATATTAGGATGTACGGGCCGGAATGAGTAACGAACTCGTGAGCGCTTGTTTGCCTGGCAGTAGCGTTAACCACTCAGCCAGCATACTCGCTAAAACAGTCGTATTAATTAAGCAGCTAATGCTCGCAAGTTCGTTTGCATCGACTGTTAATGTGCGGTTTGAACCAATCATATTAACACATCCCCCAGCGGGAAAAACAAAACTCAATTTCCCCGAATAATACGACTCCGTTCCTACGCTGAAATCACGATGAGCATTTTAAACGAGTGAAGTGACTGAACCCGACCACTAGTCTCGCCGTGTACCGGGTCCAACGAAAAAATAGATACTAATCTGTCGACACTTTTATCTTAAATTTCTCAACTTTCCTTCTTCATATCAAAATGAAACATACCATATTTAACCCCCAGAATCATCAGCAAAGGATTATTCACATCTCCATCAAAACCCAGGCAGTTCTTTTTTACGTGAATTCCTTTCATCCAGATATAAAAAGAGATAGAGAGACAAAAATTTTAAAGTCAGTAAATTGTTCCTTTACTGTAATTCATTAATAATTTGCCACCTCATTTTTTTTTAAAATATCTTAAATGTATAGACTGTCTAGCTGTTACCCGCGACTTCGTACGCGTGGATTTAGAATTTGACCGCTAGAATTGGATACACAACGCTGAAAGTTACCTAAGATATGTCGGCATAATATGACGGGAATGCTATCGATATACCATTCAACCGTCGAACCTGTCTCATTTATTCATATCAGAAAAAATATAGTCGGGTTAAAAAAAAAAAAAAAAAAAAAAAAAAAAAAAAAAAAAAAAAAAAACGGAGACTCACTTTAGCATATATAATATTAGTAGTTTCGATCACACAAAAACTGCCTGTGGAACCAGTATACCCTGAAAAAAGTAAAAGCTTAGGGTACTATTCTATCGCCAAAGATTTGCCAGATCACGGTATCCTTACTACAAAATCCTAGGCTTGGCTCAAACTATGAAAAACAATTCATAAAAATATTTGCTCCCAATGGGGTTTGAACACGAAGCCACACGGGAGTTTTGCTTCCTGTTCATTTATTCATATCGGAAAAAGTATCATATTTCGTTCCTAATGGTACAAAGTATTTCGGTATATCGGACACATATAGTCGTCAAATCGTAAAAAAAGACGGAGACTTACTTTCGCATGTATAATATTATTAGTTTAGATCACACAAAAACTGCCTGTGGAACCAGTATACCCTGAATAAAGTAAACGCTTAGGGCACTATTCTATCCCCAAAGATTTGCCAGAACATGGTATCCTTACTAAAAAATCCTAGGCTTGGCTCAAACTATGAAAAACAATTCATAAAAATATTTGCTCCCAATGGGGTTTGAACACGAAGCCACACGGGAGTTTTGCTTCCTGTTCATTTATTCATATCGGAAAAAGTATCATATTTCGTTCCTAATGGTACAAAGTATTTCGGTATATCGGACACATATAGTCGTCAAAACGTAAAAAAAGACGGAGACTTACTTTCGCATGTATAATATTATTAGTTTAGATCACACAAAAACTGCCTGTGGAACCAGTATACCCTGAATAAAGTAAACGCTTAGGGCACTATTCTATCGCCAAAGATTTGCCAGAACATGGTATCCTTACTACAAAATCCTAGGCTTGGCTCAAACTATGAAAAACAATTCATAAAATATTTGCTCCCAATGGGGTTTGAACACGAAGCCACACGGGAGTTTTGCTTCCTGTTCATTTATTCATATCGGAAAAAGTATCATATTTCGTTCCTAATGGTACAAAGTATTTCGGTATATCGGACACATATAGTCGTCAAAACGTAAAAAAAGACGGAGACTTACTTTCGCATGTATAATATTATTAGTTTAGATCACACAAAAACTGCCTGTGGAACCAGTATACCCTGAATAAAGTAAACGCTTAGGGCACTATTCTATCGCCAAAGATTTGCCAGAACATGGTATCCTTACTACAAAATCCTAGGCTTGGCTCAAACTATGAAAAACAATATTTGCTCCCAATGGGGTTTGAACACGAAGCCACACGGGAGTTTTGCTTCCTGTTCATTTATTCATATCGGAAAAAGTATCATATTTCGTTCCTAATGGTACAAAGTATTTCGGTATATCGGACACATATAGTCGTCAAAACGTAAAAAAACGGAGACTTACTTTCGCATGTATAATATTATTAGTTTAGATCACACAAAAACTGCCTGTGGAACCAGTATACCCTGAATAAAGTAAACGCTTAGTGCACTATTCTATCGCCAAAGATTTGCCAGAACATGGTATCCTTACTACAAAATCCTAGGCTTGGCTCAAACTATGAAAAACAATTCATAAAAATATTTGCTCCCAATGGGGTTTGAACACGAAGCCACACGGGAGTTTTGCTTCCTGTTCATTTATTCATATCGGAAAAAGTATTATATTTCGTTCCTAATGGTACAAAGTATTTCGGTATATCGGACACATATAGTCGTCAAAACGTAAAAAAAGACGGAGACTTACTTTCGCATGTATAATATTATTAGTTTAGATCACACAAAAACTGCCTGTGGAACCAGTATACCCTGAATAAAGTAAACGCTTAGGGCACTATTCTATCGCCAAAGATTTGCCAGAACATGGTATCCTTACTACAAAATCCTAGGCTTGGCTCAAACTATGAAAAACAATTCATAAAAATATTTGCTCCCAATGGGGTTTGAACACGAAGCCACACGGGAGTTTTGCTTCCTGTTCATTTATTCATATCGGAAAAAGTATCATATTTCGTTCCTAATGGTACAAAGTATTTCGGTATATCGGACACATATAGTCGTCAAAACGTAAAAAAAGACGGAGACTTACTTTCGCATGTATAATATTATTAGTTTAGATCACACAAAAACTGCCTGTGGAACCAGTATACCCTGAATAAAGTAAACGCTTAGGGCACTATTCTATCGCCAAAGATTTGCCAGAACATGGTATCCTTACTACAAAATCCTAGGCTTGGCTCAAAGTATGAAAAACAATTCATAAAAATATTTGCTCCCAATGGGGTTTGAACACGAAGCCACACGGGAGTTTTGCTTAAAAAAAAAAAAAAAAAAAAAAAAAAGAGCAAGCACGATACTGCGCTACGCTGCCATTGGTTTCTATGGGTAGCATTACAAAATATATAAATATTATACGTTTGTCTTTCACAGTTCAGACAGTTTTCATAATTTAAAGACAATGTGTTCTTATCTTTACAGAATATGGTATCCCATGTCCTCCTAATGTCAATAGCATCTCCTTGTCAAATTTCATCACGATTGGAGTAGCCGTCTAGCCCAAGAAACGTAACAAACAGACATACAGAGTTACTTTCGCATTTATAATATTAGTATAGATTTTGTCTCATTGCGTGAGTAGATTATCCAGAAAAGAATACGGCAAGGTCGGGTAACCCGGACGGCGGATAACACGGGACATTTAAATTTCTAAGAAACCAACCACTTGGCGTCGGTTTTTTGCGAATTGTCGCGGTTCAAGTATAGTTCCAGTTTTTAGGGACAAAGATTACGATAGATTGAACTGATCTTGCCAAATACGAACTTGACCAGTGTTTGACCCTTAGAAAAAAATAAAATCTCTTGAGTTTCGAGAGCTCATAAGCAGAGCTGTAGCAAACCGTATGTATTCGTTAGCAAGTACCGAGTACATCTCCTGACTCGAAATATCGAAACGTTACTCACGAATTCGTTTCGTTACTCGCATGGATGTCAGTCTGATTCGATAAACGAACAAATACGAGGCATCACACGGGAACTGGAACGGTTCGCCCAGCGAATAAATGAATCTGAATGAGAGAGTGAACATTTGAACTCGTGTGTCGCGTATTTCTGGGCATTACGATTTGAATTCATTTCGTTACAAAGGAAAATGTGTGAGTACAAAGATGTTGCGCGTACATTATTACAATGTAATTAGCATCATTTACTGTTAAGTGTTGATATTTTTAACGAGGTAAGTAATTTTGACACATAAAGAGTTAATTTGCAGTTTTGCTTTGCTTGATATTAAAATTTGCAGAGTATAATTTATAAATAGAATATTTGGATGGATAATTTGAGATGGTTACTGTTTGTTTTTTTTTTTTTTTGCATACGTGAGTGAGATTCTATTGATTTCAAACATTTATGAAATACGTTTATTTTTATGCGATATTCTAACTTTTATTTTATTTTACAGTGCAAATTTTACTTAAAATTACTTAATAAGTGAACAATTTATTTAAACTTTACAGACAACGAACGAAGTCATTCCGTAAACGGTACGCGATGCAACTAGATTCGGTGCTTCATTGTGTTCCATTGTGTCAAAAGTAACGAAACTACGATAGTAACGAAGTCGTCCTATTCGCGGCGTGAATCGACACAATGCTTCATGCGAACGATCGATTGTACCATAAGTAACGAATATCGATTCGTTAGTAACGAGTACTGATTGGTTTAGTAACGAACACATACGGGTACACCATTTCTCGTTACTTTTACAGCTCTACTCAGAAGTATTAATAGACGTAACAGAGACAGGCACGATCACGCTATCGTATAATTGTTTCAAATGTAGTAGACTCGAACTTGCTGAAATGTAAACTTGTATTTGTCGCTAAAAGTTCACTCTGCAAAATTTGAAGCATTCCTGTTTGCTTGGAAAGGATCACGTTGTTTTTTTATTGAGCCAGGGAAACATCATGGAGGAAGGAAATATATGGAGGAGAAGTGACGTTAAATCGGTGAAGCAGGCTCTAAACTCTCCCGCATGGCAACAGCCGCGGTATTGCGCTTCCAAACATTGCGATGTTCCCAGTATATCCCGAAAACTAAGCAAGATATCGAAAAATTTTATTCTTTATTTTCGATTTGTCTCGTCGTGTTACATAAGAATCGATCATTAAATTTGACTTTTGCGAAATTTTTCTTCTCCATTTCAACTCAAGAAACCTCACTTTTGATACAGCATATCTCTAGAACTAGGTGAGATATCGAAAATTTTTATTCTTTATTTTCATTTGTCTCGTCTTTTTAAATAAGAATCCATCAGCAAATTTGACTTTAACCAATTTTTTTCTTCTGAATTTCAATCAAAACCATTTCACATTTGGGACAGAATATCTCGAAAACTAAGCAGAATATCAAAAAAATTTATTCTTCATTTTTTATTTGTCATATCGAGTTACATAATAATCCATCACCAGATATCGGCGTCACCTTTATCCTAGAGTCCCCTTGAGGTTTTTGTACATATTCCCCGTGTCTGTATGGAAGGGGCCATGCCCCCTCCACTACGGCCATGCCCCCCACTCCTCCTCCGCCCTGCTTCACTTCAATGCGTGGTGAAGGTCTCTTGCGTCGTCTCCATATATTTCCTTCCTCCATGGGAAACATTCGTAATGTAATCTTTGGTCATAGTGTCTGTAACGGACCGAGAATTTAATACAAATTTCACATTATTAAATAGTTGAGCAACTCCGAAGAAATGAATTGCCAGTATACTCGATTCGGTAACATGTTTTGTCCACTTTAAATAATCTAATATCTCACGCACAGCGAACATAAACAAAGACAATTACCGAAAGTGGTCAGTAAAATACGTAAAAAAGCAAATAAACGGTAAATGTATAAACTTTGGTCAAGTAGCAACATTAGCGAAGGTTTTAATTAAATTGAAATTTAGCCTTGGCCGGAAGTACAATTGGCATTCGTGGTTACAGCAGAGAACGTGAGTAATTTAAGGTTTTTAAAAGTTTTTTATGTTACTTTCATTAGTGACATGTTAGTGTAAAGTACTTGTAGTTTTTCAGCCGTAATGATTTCCATATTTTTTTAAAGAATAAAATGCTACGAAAATAAAACTTCATGAAGTGCAACTGAGTGTGTTTTATTCACGGCAGAAATTTTTCGGCGTTCCTGTCAAACTTCGTTGGAGATTATAAAATGTAAGAAGTAAGTGTGCGTTCTTGTCTATTGTTTAATGTTGTAAGAGATTTGATGTGCTTATAGTCTGTACTAGCATTTGCCATATTTCTTGTATAATGTAAGAGCTTTGGACAAAAATTTTGTATCTCAGCGATCGAGTACCTCCGGATGCGAAAATGGCGGGTAATCACGGACACTATTCTATGTTTTAAAAGAGGTCAAAATGTCACATTAACTTTTGCAATGAATGTCACTGGCCATTTCATACGTCCACTTTTCATTTTTTTCTGGGAATAAAATGAACAAGAACGGTCGCTTAATGATAGAAGCTTCACCACAAAGTATTGCTGTTCAGCATGAGAGCGAGTATATGAACGGCGAAAAGTTATGGCAAATGGTTGCAGCATTATAACAGCATGTTCATCCACCAGAAATAAATTCTGTTCTCTTAATTTTGAATGCTCATGGCACTCATAAAGAGCTGTCAGTTATACAAAATGCACTTAAACACCACTTTAATACAATGAGCACACCACCGCATACAACTCATATGTTGGGACATTTTTTAAACCTTTTTAAGGCTGCATTTGCAACTGCAAGTACAGGATGGATGAAACGAAATCCTGTGGCTAGTATCACTGACTGTGATATTGCTGCAGCTAGGCTTGACAGAGCACAAAATGGGTTTAAATACATAAGAATTTATCCATTCAATCCTAAAGTCTTTATTAACATTGATTTTTTTACCATCATTGATGACAGAGGATGCGAAAGAACTTGCTTCGAAAGTAGCTAGCAGCCCGTTCTTCATCGCCAATGCCCACCATATTGCTTGCTCACAGGAAGGATTTATTAAAATAACTGTCTCCACTTCCTCATGCAACAAAAAACAGTAACAAAAAACCCTTAGCAAAAACGCAGTTTCGAAAAACCCAACACAGTGAGATTTTAAAATATTCGCCTTATAAAAAAAAATATAAAACACCGGTATAAAAGTAAAGGCAATAAAAATGGCGAAGTGAAAAAAAGTGAAGAAAATCGAGGAAAAGAGAGTGAATATGTGGACAAACTTTTGAGAATACTGGATTCAGTGTTTTGAATGCAAAGACTTGGCCCATGAAGATTGTGTTTATGTAGAGTCTTCAAATATCCATTATACTCGTGATTTTTGTAAGGCCAAAAAGCGATTAGGTCACCACTGATTACTTCGTTCGGGGCTACCCGTCAACTTTTGTGTTACCAACAAATTAAGGTCAAAGTACTTTCATTTAATTCGTAAAAAGATGTTGTAATTACTAACTTTTCATTAACTTGATTGCAGGAGTTCCTGGTTTAACTTTAAGATTAAAATAAAGACAGAGAGTTTGTATATTTTATTTGCAATTAATTTAAGTGTCCAGGGCTACCCGACCTTTCCCTACTGGCATTGTGAAAAAGGTATTTTGTTTTATATTGATGTACAATCTGAAGTAATTTTTCACGTAATCACCAGAAGGAGAAAAGAGTCACCAAATTTAATATTCAGGGGGAGTTTAGGGATGTTATATAAATGGAGGAATGTATTACAATCAGTGGAAGGAATAAAAAAAAGTATTGTCAAATAAATATCATGGCCATCTGTTTTAGTAATATGCAAATT
>JARYHS010011253.1:0-15000 GCA_031002005.1 Vandiemenella viatica | reverse complement strand
GTTGCAATGCAGGTCTGTATCCGCAAGTGCGGAACTTCCGCATGAAATTCTACCTCCGCATCGCCTCCACAAGTTTTCAAGCGGAGGTAGCTCATGTTGATTTTAAGTCTACTTTAATAATGTGTAGAATTCTAATTAATTATTAAAACAATAAGTCGTGCCCACGAATTCGTTCGTGTTTGTAAAGAAATTTGATTGATAGCTACCGACATCAAACCACCATAGTGCACGATGGGAGACTCGACGCTACCACGATACAAAAACACCAGTGGTCTGCGCTATATACTTTTTCCTGGAAAGTGAAATGTAGGGACACTCAAGTAAACGTCGAGATATGAAAATGCCCTGCGTCGATGGGTTTCAACCATTATATCTCGCACATCCCTATAGCTGCTGACATCTAACCACCATAGTGCAAGAAGAGAGACTGAAGGCCACTAGAGTAGTGTTCTCAAGAGAGAGCTACGCCAAGTCCCGTTATAGGGCAGGTGGTGGGGACCCCCCCCCCCCTCCAGGCCCCGGCGAGAATGGCGTGTTTAGTTCACCAACCCGCCACCAGAGGGCGCCACCTGTCATCCGCACGGCTTGTCATCACCGCTAACCTCAATTTGCATGACTATTTCTGGGATGTACCCCTAACCTATTACCATTTCCTTCTATGGATCTAACAGCCATTTTTTTACCACTCCAATTGTCTTATTGCTCTTAACATCACATTTAATGGAATTTTCGGTGCTATTTATTGGCTATTTATTTCAACTCAACACACTCATTACCAATGTGTTACTTATACACTCACAGAGCTCTATTTCATCTGCGTCATGTCTTTCAATGATACCCAACGCGACTATTGTTGCCTTCTGCAAACAGTATTATTGGTTCAAATAACAAGTCCTGTTCGTTGTACATTATGTAAGGTCATTTATTTGTAGCTGCCATTTTTTTTATACACACTCCAAGTTGTCTTATTACCTCAACACGCCTTTTGTGATATGTCAGTTTTAAACGCTGTTCTCTTTTTATTTCTAGTATTTCATACTCGTAATAAAAATACTATATTAATCCATCATACTCAAGGAATATAAAAAAATTTTGGGTAGGGGATTCGTTAAATAAAAAACATAATTTCTTGATAAATGTTACAGATTTATTGAAATACATTTTATTGGATAATAATACATCATTCAGTACTTATAGTTTTATTTCATGTGCTTCATAGGCCTTTCTTACCTTCACATATTGCCCCCCCCCCCCTCCCTTTTTTTACCTACAGTAGTCAGCACCGAGCGTGGTGGGTGAGCTTTCGGGAGGACATGTGTTCGAATGTACGTCAGGCCATAATGATTTTACTGAAATCACTCCAAGAAAAAGCTGGAAATACTAGAATTTTGGAGTTAACTTGGGTAGATTGTTTCTCTCGAAAACTCTCTCTTGGAATTAATGTGTAATCATACACCAATGCATTCACATTCATTTTATTAGTTACAATGTGTGGGAAATATGGCCGATTCCGTATTGCTCGTTAATTAGCATACACCTTCTTTAACATTAAGGACGTCACAGCCGCCGGGCATCCAAGTATGACACGCCATATTATTTTCAGCGCAAAAGGATACATATGGTAATCACACAGTTCTATTGACTGCTTTGTTATATGAGCCTATTTTTTTTTACTGTATGTATGTATTTTAATTAACAATCCTAACAGCAGTCAGCACCGAGCGTGGTGGGGTGAGCTTTCTGGAGGACATGGGTTCGAATGTAAGTCAGGCCATCATGGTTTCCTGAAAGCACTCCAAGAAAAAGCTTGATATGCTGGAAATACTAGAATTTTGGAGTTAACTTGGGTATATTGCTTCTCTCGAAAACTGGCTCTTGGAATTAATGTGAATGCCAGGCGCTTTTATTTTATACACACGCAAGTTGCATTATTCCACCAAGTATGGATCTGTCGGAGTATTCAGCGGAGCTCGGCCGCGACCCCCGTGGCATATAGCTAATAACCAGCGGTCAGCTATACACAATTCTGACGCGTCGCTGTCCTCAATTCCGACCTATGACGCGACATCAGGACACTCAGTCTGAGTATTTCTGACTGCCCCGTTACACACCATCACCTGAGGCGTTGCTCGCTAATTCAGAAGTAACACACGCCGTTGGTACACGTCTATCAAGAAAAGAGACCTTCAAAAGTCCATGGCCGAATTCCTCACCGTTCCTTGCCATACATCCTTTCTCACCTCTAATGACAATGACATCGACGAAGTTCGAAAGCGCTCTGTTCTTCCATATCTTTAATTTGTTTCACTATTCATATTTTTAAAAAAGTCTATATAACCAATCTATGGAACTGGTAAATTTAATTCACCTCTAATTTCGGCCTTAATTTTATTTTATTTCGTATGAGCGTAGTAAAATATGTCCTGTTCTATTCTTGAGGAACTTTGTCTCTTTCAATCAATTTTGTTACACAGAAGACACAAATAACTGCTTCTAATGCACTATTTAATTAAAATACTATTTTTGTTTTTACTGCTAGTTTTTCAAAATGAGACGGAAAAAAGTCTTTCGGATTCAATAAACGTGGTCTGGTGACTCAGTGGTTAAACTGATTATTATCAGAAACTCAAGGGTCCGGGTTCTAATGCCGATTGAATCAGGAATTTTGGGGAGTTGAATTTGATCACATGAGCCATGCCAGGACGTTCCATGCTTGGGATTCCACGATAAACTATAGTTCCAACCACGACAAATATCTATGTGGAAGTGAAAATACATCAGGTTTTACGACTGAAGGCGGGTTAGACTGAATCTGAGAAATTTTTTCTATGAGCCATTATGGTCCGTGCTAGATACTATGGAAAAACATTTTCTGACCTCAGCGATATATACAGCAGTAGTCTCTCTTGATTAGTCCAAGTTTGCACTGCTATTTTTTGTGTGTTCCACTAACCAGCGTGACACGAAGGTGAAAGTCACAGACCCAGCACGTATTAACAACGTCACAGGACACAGCTATGCACTAAGAATTGTTTAAAGTATGTTAATGGCATTACCATCTATACTCTACAGTTCACAAGATAGAGAAGTTAACGTTAGCCATGACAAACACCCACTAAACCATCGGTAACAGCTACCCCGCAGGTACCAAACTGATTATATTAGCATCGTCTCGCCTCTCACTCAACTCAGCCAACTTAATCATCTAGTAGCAAGTGCACAAGTACGAAACTGTTCACGTCAGCATCATCTCATATCACCCACATAGCCACAAGCCATTCAGTAACATGTGACCCTAGTACCATAAAGGCATGAGTAGATTCAAGAGCCTTTCTTAACACAGGCGGCAATGTCGTACTTTTGATGCTCACTCACAGCTGATACGTCACAAAACACACATTAGTGTACACCACTACATACAAGCAAGGTCTGACTGTGGTTTTGTAACACAAGTTCTTCTTTCTCTGGTACATCCAATCATCACGATTTTTGCCCCCGAAGGACATATAGTGAACAACCTGATAAAAACAGTTCGTACCCCAAAACTAACGGCAGCAAACTGTAAATAGAACAGTGAAATGGAAGAGTGCTTGGATTCCTGAAATCACTCCAGACGAATGCAGGGAAAGAGACCTTCAAAAGTCCATGGCCGAATTCCTCACCGTTCCTTGCCATACATCCTTTCTCACCTCTAATGACAATGACATCGACGAGCCCGAAAAAAAAAAAGCCTGATACGCTGGAAATACTAGAATTTTGGATGGTCGTTTGAAATTTGTCTGTGTAACGACAGCACCGTGCCAGTAATAATACACGGTAGACTGGGATGTTAAGATAGCCGCGACAAACACCTAATTTTAAAAATTCATTCGCATACAAAGGTATGGGAAAAAAACACATCACACACGATAAAGTTACCATAATGCACTAACTGATAGTTTCATGGTCATCAAACAGACATCATAACCCAACATTTTTCATAGTTAATCCCTACACATTGACAAGTTTCCAAAACATCATCATAGATGTAGTTCTATTACGCTGAAGATAGCGCCCATACTTAAACTGTCGTAAATTGTTAGGTCATTCGTATGCGAAAGTGTGTGTTTGGATATTTTATCCACTCAGGCCTCATCACCTAAAGTCTAATGCCAGATTGTGATCATGGCCAACTTAGGCTCCATACACCACTCAGAATTATTCTACCAATATCCATTCTAACATCATTATACGCCATATACAGCAACCCCAACACTCTTCATACCTTCCAGTCACATCCAGCCCAGCTCCCTTATTATGCCACTTGTTGAATGTTTTCCACTAATAAATCTAGCTAGCCTCCTTTGCAACCTACATTTGTTGTACAAAAAATGTGAACTCCATACTACACCACTATAGCCTGACTGTGGGTTTGTACCCAAGTACTTTGGTTCTCTGACACACCCCCCTCAGCACCATCTCGATTAAATGATTTTTACCACGAAGTGCATATAGTGAAAAACGTAAGAAACACAGTTCGTATGCCAACACAAACAGCAGTAAACTGTAAACAGCACAGTGGAATGGGATACTGCCTAAGCCCTGAAACAATGGTTAGAAACACACATTGATGGTGGGTATAATTCTATAACCAAATTTTAGACTCAAATCCACAGAGGAATCACGCACACACGCACATTTCCATGCCTACACACAACAGCACCAAGATAGAACTCACACAGAGGAAGAAGACATACACACACATTAGTGGAGGAAATGAACTGCGCATCCTACATCCAGACAAACGAGTTAAAGGGAGGTCTGACCATATTTACGCATACATACCCAGAGAGAGACGTATACACAAAACACATACACACATACATCCATACAGCGAGTTCGACATAAACAATAGCAAGCATCATGGAAGCTATGAAGTTGGACAGAATTGTCGTTACCACTGATTAACTGGACAGAACTCTCGTTACAAAAATCATCAGACAGACGAGTTATAGCCAGGTATACATACATACATACAGGTATACATACATTTACATGCACAAAGAGTGACGCAGATACACATGTCCATGTCTACAGCGAGTTCAGCACATCTACCTGCACCAATCATGGAAACGAAATAGTGGTGAAGAACTGTCTTGCCTCATGACTGACTGAAAAACAGAACTCTTCTCACATATCATCGGCCTGACGAGAGAGAGAGGGTGTGCAAAAGATGTTTTCGCCAACACACCTCAGTGTTTATCCCATTAATAATGTTAATCAGACATAATTGATTACATGTACCATCAACAATCAGGTCACCAACACGTCTCATCCACACCACAACCCTTTCAGCCATTCATTAACAGTGGCCCTCCAGGTACCATGAGTTGCAATAGACACTTGACTATCAGCAGATACCAGAACCCCTCATATTCATACTAGACCCCACCCACAAATCCATACGTCTCCACACACAAACACAAAGAAACTTAAGTGGAGTTACAGCAAATCATACATCCAGACAGATGAGTTTAAGTAATGTATCAACATATTCACACATACAGACACAGAGATAGACGCACACACACTTACATTTCCACGCCTACAGTGATATCGACACAACAACCATCCCAATTACGGCAATGAAAAAGTGGTGTAAAACCCCAATGGATCATGACTAATCAAAAAAAATCATCAGTAACATGTGTGCAAGGTACCAAATTCTTCACAACAACATCGTCTCATTTATCTCACACTACAGACCTCTCTACCATGCAGTATCATGTGTCCTAGGTACAAAACTGTTCACATCAGCACCACCACGTTCATCCCACACCTAAGCCTTTTCGGACATAAAGTAACATATGCCCCAGGTACCATGAGTCATTGGTCATCAGACAGATGTCATAATTCACATATTAATACTAGGTCTCACCAAGATATCCATTCGTCACCACACATAAGCACACACAAACATAAGTGCAGGATCATCATATCATATATCCAGACAAACGAGTTGAAGGAAGGTATCACTATATTTACACATGCATACACAGAAAGAACCACACACACGTGCATTTCTATGCCTACAGCGATCTCGACACAGCAACTAGACCAAGCATGACAACGAAAAGTTGAACAGACATGACACATGACTGGCCAAAAATCATCAGACAGACGTGTTAGAGTGTGTGCAACGGATGACATGTTGTAGCCATCCATCCCAACACTTGTGCCAATATGGATTATTCATCACACCCAATTGATTGCATGTATCATCAACACATAAGTAGCCAGTAATTGTGAAATCTCAAAGTAGAGTATAATACTATCATGATAGACACACAACCATATAGAAAGACACACACACAATTCCATGCATACACACAATTCCATACATCACTACACACATACAGGTAACTCGAGGAAAGGGACTGAACACCCTACATTCAGACTGAATAGGTGCGACATGTGTGAAGTATGCTATGTCTTTGTCACACACATCAGTATTCATCACACCCAACTGATTACGTCCACCATCAACCTGCCCATGCGGGCGTGGCGAGACAGGGCCCCCTCCTCACGGCCAGAAATACCGATATTTGCCGGACCTAAAATAGCGGTCTTCGACGAATAACCGGATTTTTTCGACAGGGGCCTAATACCGGTAACCGCATTTTTAGGACCGCACCGAGGACCGGAATTTCGAAGCGGTTATGAGCGCCGGTATACCGACCTACAACACGATATACGCGCCCGCTGTGAGGGGGAGGGCCCTGTCTCGCCACGCCCGCCTGGGCAGGTTGACCCAAATAAGTCTTTCAGAAGCTGCTTTTAACAAATGACTTTGACCAAACAGTGTACAAGAGTTTAGTTCCAGTAGCCATCTATAATGATGGCACATGAAATCAGGTGAGTGTGGTGAGCATTGAGGTGTATTGTAAAGACATGCTGTCCTCTGACCATCCTGTAACATCTCAGTCTGGACGTGAAGTGTGGAGTTCCTTTCCTCCAGTTACTTGTATGTTTGTGGTAACATATAGAATTGTGGTGTATGCATGGACATATGTGTGTGTGCATGTTCCTATGTGGTTGTGTGTCTAATTATGGTGATAGGAGTCTACTCCATATCGAGATTTCACCATCAGTGACCATCAGTGTTGATGGTGGACGTAATCAGTTGGGTGTGATGAATACTGATGTGTGTGACAAAGACATAGCATACTTCACACATGTCGCACCTATTCAGTCTGAATGTAGGGTGTTCAGTCCCTTTCCTCGAGTTACCTGTATGTGTGTAGTGATGTATGGAATTGTGTGTATGCATGGAATTGTGTGTGTGTCTTTCTATATGGTTGTGTGTCTATCATGATAGTATTATACTCTACTTTGAGATTTCACAATTACTGGCTACTTATGTGTTGATGATACATGCAATCAATTGGGTGTGATGAATAATCCATATGGCACAAGTAGTTGGGATGGATGGCTACAACATGTCATCCGTTGCACACACTCTAACACGTCTGTCTGATGATTTTTGGCCAGTCATGTGTCATGTCTGTTCAACTTTTCGTTGTCATGCTTGGTCTAGTTGCTGTGTCGAGATCGCTGTAGGCATAGAAATGCACGTGTGTGTGGCTTCTTTCTGTGTATGCATGTGTAAATATAGTGATACCTTCCTTCAACTCGTTTGTCTGGATATATGATATGATGATCCTGCACTTATGTTTGTGTGTGCTTATGTGTGGTGACGTATGGATATCTTGGTGAGACCTAGTATGAATATGTGAATTATGACATCTGTCTGATGACAAAGTGTCTACTGCTACTCATGGTACCTGGGGCATATGTTACTTTATGTCCGAAAAGGCTTAGGTGTGGGATAAACGTGGTGGTGCTGATGTGAACAGTTTTGTACCTAGGACACATGATACTGCATGGTAGAGAGGTCTGTAGTGTGAGATAAATGAGACGATGTTGATGTGAAGAATTTGATACCTTGCACACATGTTACTGATGACATTTTGGTTAGTCATGAGCCATTGGGGGTTTTACACCACTTTTTCAGTTGCCGTAATTGGGATGGTTGTTGTGTCGATATCACTGTAGGCATGGAAATGTAAGTGTGTGTGCAGTCTATCTCTGTGTCTGTATGTGTGAATATGTTGATACATTACTTAAACTCATCTGTCTGGATGTATGATTTGCTGTAACTCCACTTAAGTTTCTTTGTGCTTGTGTGTGGAGACGTATGGATTTGTGGTGGGTCTAGTATGAATATGAGGGGTTCTGGTATCTGCTGATAGTCAAGTGTCTATTGCAACTCATGGTACCTGGAGGGCCACTGTTAATGAATGGCTGAAAGGGTTGTGGTGTGGATGAGACGTGTTGGTGACCTGATTGTTGATGGTACATGATAATCAATTGTGTCTGATTAACACTTATTAATGGGATAAACACTGAGGTGTGTTGGCGAAAACATCTTTTGCACACCCTCTCTCTCTCGTCAGGCCGATGATATGTGAGAAGAGTTCTGTTTTTCAGTCAGTCATGAGGCAAGAGAGTTCTTCACCACTATTTCGTTTCCATGATTGGTGCAGGTAGATTGTGCTGAACTCGCTGTAGACATGGACATGTGTATCTGCGTCACTCTTTGTGCATGTAAATGTATGTATTGTATGATTACCTGGCTTTAACTCGTCTGTCTGATGATTTTTGTAACGAGAGTTCTGTCCAGTTAATCAGTGGTAACGACAATTCTGTCCAACTTCATCGCTTCCATGATGCTTGCTGTTGTTTATGTCGAACTCGCTGTATGGATGTACGTGTGTATGTGTTTTGTGTATACATCTCTCTCTGGGTATGTATGCGTAAATATGGTCAGACCTTCCTTTAACTCGTTTGTCTGGATGTAGGATGCGCAGTTCATTTCTTCCACTAATGTGTGTGTATGTCTTCTTCCTCTGTGTGAGTTCTATCTTGGTGCTGTTGTGTGTAGACATGGAAATGTGCGTGTGTGCGTGGTTCCTCTGTGGATTTGAGTCTAAAATATTTGGTTATAGAATTATACCCACCATCAATGTGTGTTTCTAACCATTGTTTCAGGGACTTAGGCACTATCCCATTCCACTGTGCTGTTTACAGTTTACTGCTGTTTGTGTTGGCATACGAACTGTGTTTCTTACGTTTTTCAATATATGCACTTCGTGGTAAAAATCATTTAATGGAGATGGTGCTGAGGGGGTGTGTCAGAGAACCAAAGTACTTGGGTACAAACCCACAGTCAGGATATAGTGGCGTAGTATGGAGTCCACATTTTTTGTACAACAAATGTAGGTTGCAAAGGAGGCTAGCTAGATTTATTAGTGGAAAACATTCAACAAGTGGATGTGACTGGAAGGTATGAAGAGTGTTGGGATTGCTGTATATGGCGTATAATGATGTTAGAATGGATATTGGTAGAATAATTCTGAGTGGTGTATGGAGCCTAAGTTGGCCATGACCACAATCTGGCATTAGACGTTAGGTGATGAGGCCTGAATGGATAAAATATCCAAACACACACTTTCGCATACGAATGACCTAACAATTTACGACAGTTTAAGTATTGGCGCTATCTTCAGCGTAATAGAACTACATCTATGGTGACGTTTTGGAAACTTGTCAATGTGTAGGGATTTACTATAAAAAATGTGGGTTATGATGTCTGTTTGATGACCATGAAACTATCAGTTAGTGCATTATGGTAACTTAATCGTGTGTGATGTGTTTTTTTTCCCCATACCTTTGTATGTGAATGAATTTTTAAAATTAGGTGTTTGTCGCGGCTATCTTAACATCCCAGTCTACCGTGTATTATTACTGGCACAGTGCTGTCGTTACACAGACAAATTTCAACGACCATCCAAAATTCTAGTATTTCCAGCGTATCAGGCTTTTTTTTCGGGCTCGTCGATGTCATTGTCATTAGAGGTGAGAAAGGATGTATGGCAAGGAACGGTGAGGAATTCGGCCATGGGACTTTTGAAGGTCTCTTTCCCTGCATTCGTCAGGAAGTGATTTCAGGAATCCAAGCACTCTTCCATTTCACTGTTCTGTTTACAGTTTGCTGCCGTTATTTTTGGGGTACGAACTGTTTTTATCAGGTTGTTCACTATATGTCCTTCGGGGCAAAAATCGTGATGATTGGATGTACCAGAGAAAAAGAACTTGTGTTACAAAACCACAGTCAGACCTTGCTTGTATGTAGTGGTGTACACTAATGTGTGTTTTGTGACGTATGCAGCTGTGAGTGAGCATCAAAAGTACGACATTGCCGCCTGTGTTAAGAAAGGGTCTTGAATCTACTCATGCCTTTATGGTACTAGGGTCGCATGTTTACTGGATGGCTTGTGGCTATGTGGGTGATATGAGCTGATGCTGATGTGAACAGTTTCGTACTTGTGCACTTGCTACTAGATGGTTAAGTTGGCTGAGTTGAGTGAGAGGCGAGGCGATGCCTAATATAATCAGTTTGGTACCTGCGGGGTAGCTGTTACCGATGGCTTTTTCTGGTTCCATTGTTAATGTGAAGTCCACAGTTTTTGGAATTGAAATGCTGTTTGCGAGGGACGGCAGCTAGAGTGTAAACATGGTGATATCTTTCTTTCACTCGTCTGTCTGCGTGTAGTGTGTGTAGTCAACTTCCACCACTAATGTGTGTGTGTGTATGTGTGTGTGTGTGTGTGTGTGTGTGTGTGTGTGTGTGTGTGTGTGTGCGCGCGCGCGCGCGTCTTTCAGTGTATGTCTCTCTCTGCGTATGTATGCGTAAATATGGTCAGACCTTCCTTTAACTCGTTTGTCTGGATGTAGGATGTGCGGTTCATCTCCTCCACTAATGTGTGTGTGTGTGCGTCTTTCTGTGTATGTCTCTCTCTGCGTATGTATGCGTAAATATGGTCAGACCTTCCTTTAACTCGTTTGTCTGGATGTAGGATGTGCGGTTCATCTCCTCCACTAAAGTGTGTGTCAGTGTGTGTGTTTTGTGACGTATGCGGCTGTGAGTGAGCATCCAAAGTACGGTATTGCATCCTGTATTAATAAATGCTCTTGAATCTACTCATGCCTTTGTGGTACTAGGGGCACATGTTACTGGATGGCTTGTAGTTATGTGGGCGACATGGGATGATGCTGATGTGAACAGTTTCGAACTTGTGCACATGCTACTAGATAGCAAAGTTGTCTGAGGTGAGTGAGAGGCGATGCTAATGTGAACAGTTTTAGTACCTGGGGGTAGCTGTTACTGATGGCTTTTTTCTGGTTCCAGGGTTAATATGGAGTCCACAGATTTTGGAGACTTGAAATGCTGTTTGCGATGGAAGGCAGCTAGAGTGTAAATAGGTTGATACCTTTCTTTCACTCGCCAGACTGAGTGTAGTGTGTGTAGTTCATTTTCACCAATAATGTGTGTTTTGTGACGTATGCGGCTGTGAGTGAGCATCCACAGTACGACATTGCAACCTGTGTTAAGAAATGTTCTTGAATCTACTCATGCCTTTGTGGTACTAGGGGGTCACATGTTACTAGATGGCTTGTTGTCATGTGGGTGATATGAGATGATGCTGATGTGAACAGTTTCATACTTGTGCACATGCTACTAGATGGCAAAGATGGCTGATGTGTGTGAGAGGCGAGGCGATACTAATGTGCAACAGTGTGGTACCTGGTAGCTGTTACTGATGGATTTTTTCTGGTTAGATGGTTAATGTGGAGTCCACAGTTTTTGGAATTGAAATGCTGTTTGCGAGGGAAGGTAGCTAGTGTGTAAATATGGTGATTCACTCGTCTTTCTGCGTGTAGTGTGTGTATTTTATTTCCACCACTAATGTGTGTGTGTGCGTCTTTCTGCGTATGTCTCTCTCTGCGTATGTATGCGTAAATATGGTCAGACCTTCCTTTAACTCGTTTGTCTGGATGTAGGATGTGCGGTTCATCTCCTCCACTAATGTGTGTGTGTTTTGTGACGTATGCAGCTGTGAGTGAGCATCCACAGTACGACATTGCAACCTGTGTTAAGAAATGTTCTTGAATCTACTCATGCCTTTGTGGTACTAGGGGGTCACATATTACTAGATGGCTTGTTGTCATGTGGGTGATATGAGATGATGCTGATGTGAAACAGTTTTCATACTTGTGCACATGCTACTAGATGGCAAAGATGGCTGATGTGTGTGAGAGGCGAGGCGATACTAATGTGAACAGTGTGGTACCTGGTAGCTGTTATTGATGGATTTTTTTTCTGGTTCCAGGGTTAATGAAACTATAGAAAAAGTGTGATACATATCCTCATCAGGTATTGTTCTCACTGTTTGCTGTATATTATTTACAATTACCACTCGTGCTTCACCTACAGGGCCCATACCTACATCCATTGCCTTAATACCTACCCAAATCCTACCTAAAACTTATCCCTTAATGAGTGCGGGTGTGTTTTTATGTATATAGCAACAGAGACAAGAGACGATTGTGATATTAAAATTGTTCCAACCGACTGGCTGACTGTTTGCTCCTCCCCCTCAATGCAGTATGAATGCTCGTTTAGGTCACGTTAGGCCTTCGTCTGTTTTGAATCTTTGCTTTTGAAAGTGTACACAACCATATAGTTGTTATCAGTTTAACGTGGAATCCGAGCCACAGAAGCGTTCTGTACCAGAGGTGAAGGTGGGTTAAGGGCTTATGAAAATCACCGTCCAGACAGGGATTCGAACCGAAGACCTTTCTATCTCCGATCAGACGCCTTAACCAATGAGGCACTGTCGAAATGCTGCGATGCTGTGATTTGATGTTTATACGAATTCTTTTTTCCCTCGTGATATTCGAGATTGAGATACACCCGTAAGTTGCTTGTCTATGTTATTCACAGCAATGTGTGACAGAGGAGTATGTGTCACCCACATAAAAATTAGCAACGTTTAAAAGGTATACATGCTTTGGCATGGAATTTCATAACGTGTAAGGCAATAACTGGATATTAAGTGAAGACTCAGGTAAAAAAGGGGGGGGGGATGTGAATGCAAGAGAGGCCTATGACACACATGGAATCATAAGTATTGAATGATGTATTATATTGCAATAAAATGTATTTTAAAATTTCAATAAATCTGTAACATTTATCAAGAAATTATGTTTTTTATTTAACGAATCCCCTACCCAACAATTTTTTTATATTCCTTGAGTATGATGGATTAGTATAGTATTTTTATTACGAGTATGAAATACTAGACACAAAAAAGAGAACCAGCGTTTAAAACTGACATTTCACAAAAGGCGTGTTGAGGTAACAAGACAACTTGGAGTGGATATAAAAAACATGGCAGCTACAAATAAATGACCTTACATAATGTACAACGAACAGGACTTGTTATTTGAACTGTTTGCAGAAGGCAACAATATGTTTTAGAAGTTAATTTTATGGTAACTAAACAATTAACGAATTATAATGATTCGAAATATCAATAAGACATGAAAAAATGCTCCTCGAAGGTCCTAGGAAGAAAATTATAGGTTTGGTAATAACGATTGTTGAGGGATCTATCATTTGTACCAGCTAGCAGTGTATAACATGATGCGCACATTCCACGGCAGAAAATCACGCTCGAAATAGCGTGTGCTGCATGTTCAGACGAAAATATTCTTGAAAGACGTGTAAATTGCCTAATGGGACCCGACGCGTCACCCACGCCGAGTTACAGTACACCCGGAAATAGCGCTGTGCTAGGAAACTACGCACTCCAGGAATAGCGTATAACGGTACCCGTTGCTCGCCGACGCGTCATGTGTGGCGCGCTCAAATAAGGTGCCAGCTAAGACGTCTACTATCTAGGTCAAAAACCACGCCAGCTAATACAACTACTATCTAGGTCAAATAAGGTGCCAGCTAAGACGTCTACTATCTAGGTCAAAAACCACGCCAGCTAATACAACTACTATCTAGGTCAAATAAGGTGCCAGCTAAGACGTCTACTATCTAGGTCAAAAACCACGCCAGCTAATACAGTTAGTACCTACTCGCGAATGATATATGTCAAGTCACTATACAGAGCATGAATATTTGAAGTCGTTGCTTAATATTAGCTATTCCAAAATGAATTATGGGTTTAAAAACATTTTATGGTTTGTGATGAAAATAGGAGCATTTTCTGACAATGTTCTTGGTCATTAACACACCACAATTTCTGTATCTCCAATACTCTTTAAGCTGTTTCCAGTAAAATCAACATTTTGTTCTAAAGGTTTCTTACTATGACCCGTTAAACAGCACTGAAGCACCCAGTGAAAACGAAAAGTTCAGTCGCCAGGTTAGCCCAAAGATTTCCAGTAAGTTAAGAAATCCTTTTTAAAAAAGTTCTTCGGTTCTTGCGACCATTTAGTCAGCTGAAATTTATTTTGTACCAGCTATTATATCGGACTTCTTTAATTTGTGACACTGTACCGGAGAACATAAGACAAACACAACACTTAATTAAAACCACCCATCCCCGAGTCAGGACTCGAACCAGTGACCCTTACAATGTGCTAGCTCCTAAACTGTCAGGACGGCTAAGCGGAGAGGGAGAATACTGTGCTTTGGATGTTCACTCATATTGCAGAGAATAGCCGAGTGAGAAGGGTGTTTTCACACGATATTTCGGCGATAGGAATTCTCTGTCACCATCATCGAAGATGGCGACAGTGATTCCGATCGCCGAAATATCGCGTAAAAACACACTTCTCACTCGGCTAGTCTCCCGCCGAGATAAACTTCGATCTTATGTATTGGAGAGAATTGTTCGATGGCGAGATTACAATTTCTTTTATTGGTGTAGGGTGTGGAGGAACCCCTTGTAGAAGACCTAAAGCATAAATATCTTGGGATAACATTTGATATTAATCTGATTTTAGAAGGACATATTGGACAGATGGTAGGAAGAGGTTTCAAAATCCTTCACTTACTCGAGAGGGTGATTAAGGTATGAACCAGAAAGTGAAGGACTCGGA
>JARYHS010011250.1:0-10326 GCA_031002005.1 Vandiemenella viatica | reverse complement strand
TATAATGCTGTCCCACGAGTCTCTGATCCGCTGCTTAGAACAACCGGAAGAGGTGAAGAGACGACTCCAACCCCTTGCGATCTACCCAAAGCACATAAAGTAGGAGTGACAGTGTGTCATATTGTAAGTGCAGTTGATAGCCTTATACAGGTATACTTTCTGGATAAATATCTCATAGATATTCTTAACCCAGTGGTGGGGACAGGCCGGCGTTAGGGGGGGGGGGGGGGTAAGCGGGTCAAAAGTACCGGGGCCCGCCGGATGATGGGGGCCACACGCCACGGAGCCCAGATTCCGCCCATTGTCACGCGGTCAGTCTGTAGAGCTAAAAAAACAAGGTCGCCCATTTTACCCCGGGCCCGAAATTCCTTGCGCCGGCCCTGAGTGGGGAAGCGTCATCGCCAAATTCGAAATTCCAGTGAGTTTGTGGAAATCTTAGACAACATAAAGTTAGATCCGGGTGACTTAATGGTGATCTTTGATGTGGTGTCTCTATTTAATCGTGTTCCCGTGTTTGATTCCTTTGAACTTTTAAGGAGACATTTTGATTAGAAAATGATTGATCTGTTCCACCATTTGTTGACAAGCATTTATTTTCGGTTTGAAGGACAATATTACTAGCAAGTGGATACTGTAACAATGGGCTCGCCATTGTCTCCAGTCATTACAAATTTCTTCATACAGTTTTTTTTTTTTTTTTGATATATATATATAGAGGCACTGACAATGCACCTCTACAGCCAAAATATTTTTACACATATGCTGATGATATCTTTCTGATTTGGACACATGGCAGAAACAGCCTTGACCAATTCCTGGCACGTTTGAATTGTATCCATGAAAATATTCAGTTCCCCATGGAATTGGAGGGGCCTGTTGCCTGCCGTTTCTAGATGTGTTTGTTATAAAACGTGCCGACGATTCACTGGGACACTCTGTTTACCTGAACGCTACCAATACTGACATATGTAAACGACAACAGCCGTCACCATCCGGCACAACGCAACTCTGTATTAACCAGCTTGCTACACAGAGCAAGGCAGCCTCGCAGGTGATCCGGACTGTCTCCGGGGGACGGCAGCTTAGTCACGCCTTTAAAAAGAAGGAATATCGACGGAAAGATTACGTTGATACCAAGGGCCTTGCCTTTCTGCCGGTTGTGGGTAAAAGGAGGGTGTAAACCGTGAAGAGAATTTTATAACGAAGCAGTTAATTCCAAATTTCAAATGGTTAGTACTAGTAGTAGGCAGCTCCCCCCCACCCCTCCCAAAAAAAATGTTTTCCCCATTTTATTTTAGTGTCAAATATTAATGCAGAGAAGCAAAATATATAGATTTCATTTAAAAAATGGTAATGGCCGTTAATTCTAAACTATCTACGCCGCCAACGATAGTTTTGCAGCAACGAATGTACTAAGATCACTCGCAAGATTTTTTTTAATGCAGTTCTATCATTAATGGGGCGCCTCAATCTGATGATGGATTCTTATAGAACTCGGCAAAACAAATCGAGAATAAAGAATAATTTATATTGATATATCGCTTGGTTTTCGAGATTTAGATGTCAAAAATCAGTTAAAGGTATAGTTCCTTGTGCTTTCGGTGGCGTTTCTTCTGGTCCAGGCTGTATTTCAAGCTAACAACAACCACTAGGAAGAAAATAAAATACCGATAGAGCATTTCCACCGTGTAGATATAGTGGTTTCGGAGAATTTTTTCTGCTCCATGCCGGATTTCACTCTAATCTTATCACTATATCGAGAACTAAGCGAGATACCAAAAAATTTTATTCTTTACTTTCAATTTGTCTCGTTGAGTTACATAAGAATCCATCATCAAATTGTGGCGCCACGGTATTCGTAGAATCCCTTTTTTCAATACCACATAAATACAACCCTAACCCATGAGTACATGTATTTTTTTCTTAATGGCTTTTAAACAACTACCCACATTTCGAGCCATTTTCCTTCACGATATTTCAGAACTGAAGTAGTTAGATTGAAATCTAGTATAAACTTTGGTAATGATGTATCTCTGGTGGTAATGAAAAATATTAACTTATTTATATTAATTTAACTTAGCTAAAAAATATAAGTGATGCAGCAAATTTATATCGATATATAACAGTTAACACAGCTGAAATTATAAGCACTAAATGTAAACTTTTGCTGGAATTTTATGTGTAAATTCGGATACGGAGAATTTCACGATAACCGTGGCGCCGTAAATTTATTTAGAGCAGGTTTCTTTATTAATAATAATAACAGCATCTTTTTCTGATTGGATATTGGTTTTATTTTGATGATATGTTGATTCGATAAATTATTTCTGTTTTAAAATAGCACGTACTAAAACTAATCTTACACGTTACGAATTATTTTTAATTTTCTTCGTTTTCAGTGACATCAAATTACTAATGTCGTTATTTCACCCGCATGTAAGTAATTCCAAAGTTTCAAGAATCGATAACAGTGACTGTATTAATGCTGTTGTGACAGAAGCTATGATTTACGAAAAGAATCAATAGCCAGATTTGTGGTTAGGTTAAAATGCAGCCTGGACCAGAATGACAATTGACTTGTCTTGTTAGAGAATAACACATTGATGATTTAGTTTTATTGTTATTTACGCGGTGTGGCATAACGTTTTAAGATGCTTAATTGATTTTTAGTTTCACTCGTTCCATGTTGCTGCCCTCATTAAACCAAAGCACGTATGGTGATAAACATTGTAGAATCTGGGTTATGAGACTTATTTAATAGAAATAACAGTTTATTTTACTGGCCTTGATTTGAACAGCAGCCAAAATTTGTACACACGTTCCTTGGGCGATATTAGTGACGAATATTTACATTTTATAGCTACAAAATATATATTAATCGAGTAACGTATGTAGAAATATGGAAAGTTCCGCACAAGTCATTGTGGGGAAAATGTATTGTTACCTGTTGATATTTATGGTAGCTGTTTTTCATACACCTTTCTTCGAGAAAAAAACTAAATTTCTTAACCATAATGATACGTAAAGAGGAAATATTGGCTTATTAATGTACAAAGTTTAGCGACATATTGTGCCACAGACAAACTGTTAACTCGAAAATTAGTAATTAATCTAACGCATTTCGCATATTAAGTTACCTGTTACGATGCAAGTCAATGCTTATTACGTTTAATTCACGTATTCCGTTTATTTTAAGCACTGCGGTCCAGAAAACTGAGTAACAAAAGTAAAAAAATAAAACTGAATCCAAAGTTTTGTGAGATTATTGCGAAAGGAGTACGCGTATGAAGTGCACTATGATCGGCAGCCCAGAATTTTCCAAATATAAAGGTTTCTAATTGTTTGCTGCTTCCCATGGTACATATGAGTCATTAGCTATTTTCCCAGATTTTGACTGGCACCATTAGCTCTAAAAACGTGAAAAGCACATCCAAATTTCTGCAGTACTTATTGCGCGATACCCGTTACAGTAAAGTGACAAACGTAGCTTGCTTACAGATATATAATAGTATAGATACGATGTGAATATGGCCGTCGTTACATCGGACAAACGCAGCGGTGTATTGTGCAGCGATGTGTTGAACAAGAAGGAATGTTCGTCTTGGTCAAGAAGAGAAATTAGCTGTGGTCCAACACAGTGTGCAAGAAGGTCATACATTTAATTTTGAAGAAAACTACTATTTTAGCCTGGGTCAAAGATTTTTGAGGCAGCACTATAACAGAAGCTGTAGAAATGAGATCAACTGATTCATTAGTTAACAGGGACACTGGTTATCAACTCAGTGCGGCCTGGAACTCGGCTATCAAAATTCCGAAACAGCTTCGCCTCGGTAACGAGCAGAAGAGTGGATGACGTCATCGCACTGTGTTGGGTTTGGTCTACCACCGTTTCCGCAGCAGCGGGTAAACAAACAGTTAATGATTGACATTTAGTTGAAAATGAGGGCTGAGATAGACGCCTTCGCAACGTCCCACAAGCGAGACTTTTTATTTTACGCGGCTGGAAGCCAGAGAATTTATTTATTTACGACGCCGTGAAAAACTTCGGCCTTATAACAGTTATTATGGAGCTACTTTTACCTGAAAATTGCAGGAGGTATTCTGCCATAGATACGAAGTAAGAAAACCAGTGTGAACTTTGCAGTAAAGTACGATATTATATATATATATATATATACATTTAAAAAACACTTACATAAATGTCCAAAAAGAAAAAAATTTGTGTACAACGTGTTGTGAAAGACGAAGTTCAATTTTCGTGCAACGTCAATAACGATTGTTACCTTGGCCTGACCGTCAGCCCCCTGCTCGGTCCTCGTCGGGGACCGGCCGCCCCTGAAGCTCACTGCCGCCTCCCCCGCCCCCGACAGCAAGGTCCACGTCCTGCGGCCCAGCGGGGAGCGAGGCTCGCTCTCGTCCGAGGAGGAAGAAGACGACGATGAAGACGACTGCTTTCTCTCGTCACCCTTCTCCTTTTTCTTCTTCTTCTCGCCTTTCTCCTTCAGCTCCTTCCTCGCGGCGTCTATCTTGGCAGCGTCCGGTTTCGGAGGCGGCGGTGGTGGAGGTGCCTGCGCATTAGAAGTGATGCACAGTGACCCTATATCCTCTATTACCTCACCTAATGAAACCCGTGCCTAACTGATCCTAGATAGCTACACCCTGCAGCAGGACCCTTTTCTTCCTACTTATTCTTTTCATGACCCTATTCCTTAAAGATTACTGAATCTTACCTACTCCTACATCTTCTCCTCCTGACTCTGGT
Source organism: Vandiemenella viatica (assembly GCA_031002005.1). Lineage (NCBI taxonomy): Eukaryota > Metazoa > Arthropoda > Insecta > Orthoptera > Morabidae > Vandiemenella > Vandiemenella viatica. The sequence goes on along the minus strand of JARYHS010011250.1, from coordinate 5,564 downwards.
AACAGGTCAAACCTATTTTACCCCATAACTTCTTAAGTGTACAAACTGATCCTCCACCTGCTGAGCTTTCACAGGCTGAGCCTCCTCAGGTTGAGCCTCCACAGGCTTAGCCTCCATAAGCCGAGTTTCAAAGGGATTGACCCTTTCGAGCAACTCCGTGATTGCTGAGCCTTTCTCCCTTATTGTTTTTCCCTTCTTGCTGATCGTTTCATCACTAATAAAAAGGGACAAAACTACTGGAGAGCTTCATTTATTTGTCTCTCCACTACATTACAAATAAAACCACTTCTAGCGCCGACTACGACCCACACTACTCGCTACGTACCAGCCAGTCATGATATTTCCAAATGCTTCTACTGCTTTCTCAATAAACCTTACATTTCATTGATAAAGTACTCTAATCGTTTTATATATATATAAATATATCAAGACAGGCCAAACTCAGACATTACAAAACAGTGGTACTGCCAGAAGCATTATAAGCATCAGAAACAACAACGATTGAGACTTCAGCCATAACAGAAGCGGAAAAAGTTGAACGCAAAATCCTTAGGAAAATTTTTGGAGCAATATATAAAGACGGTATATGGATGAAAAGACCAACGAAAGAACTATACGAACATACAGATAGATTGACAGACATGATCAGAAGACGTAGATTACAATTCTATGGACATTTACAGCGAATGAACAGCACTAGAGTCACAAAGAGGATATTTGATGTGGTAAATGGTTCACTCAGGAAAACCAATTGGTTCCAGGAAATAGAAGAGGACTTAATTCACGCAGGGATCAGCAAGGAAATGACACGGGAAAGGGGATAATTCAGGAACAAAATTATGAACTCAAAATTTAAAATACAGAAGAAAACAGGAACAAAGTGGACTGAACAAATGAAACAGGAACACAGTGAGCGTATGAAGAGGTTTTGGGAAGAGAAGAGTAAGAAGACAAAAACAAACAAAAACTGAGTAATCATGAATAATTTGAGTTTAAACACTGTCCTCAAGGGCAATAATGATTAATAATAATAATAATAATATGTGTGTGAGTGTGTGTGTGTCTGGCACTTACCGATAAACAATTTTTCTGCTCCGAACTCTGTTCCGATCAAAAGAAAAATACACTACACAAATGGACAACTTGAAGGTGGCCCTCATGCGCTTCCAAGTTGGTAATTTAATTTAAGCAACATTGATTCCGTTCAGAAGTATCCTACTGTTTCCTATTATGATGGTAAATAATATATATCATAAAAGATGTGGTAATACTCAGCTAACCACCTCAATTATTTAAGAATTGTCTGAATCAATTCACCAATATGAAAAATAAAATTACACAAAAATTAGAATTTTTTTAATGAAGCACACAATTTGTACAAGATAAACACTTCTTCCGATATTAATTTCTATGGACGCTGAACACTGCACATTATGTTTCGTAAGAGTGAATTTTGTGACTGCTGGTTACTTTTTTTAAGATTTTTCTGTATCGATCCGAAAAAAAAAAATATATATATATATTTCCCACTTACCTTTAGTGAGAACGTTGTTATAATATTGAATGTATTTGACACGCCTATTTACAACGTTAGTTATAACAACGATTTCCTCAAGTCCACTTGTTAATCAGTCACCCATATTGACCGGTCTTTTGCAAGTAAATCGGTACTAAGAGAAAATCTGGTTAACAATGTTTTTGTATCGGAAGTTACAGAAGACTAATAAGGGAAGGGAAAAAACTCATCTTCATTTAGAATGTATCTCTTCAATTTAAGTATTTCATCTTCCTCTTCTATGTATTTCTCTGTATTCAGCATAACCTGAGTCATATTTGCCTTAACCTTTGTTGGAATTGTGTCATCGGATAGAGCTATATCTTCAGGTTGAAAATACCGAGTATAGTTGAAAACCATTTTAGCAGCAGTCTTGCTTCTCTATGCATCAGTATATGAATAAATTTTCAGTTGTCACATGAGACAGACGTCATAATGCGGTGCTTTACTTGCTTCTGATAAAAGAAACCGTGCTCGAACGGAAACTCGAGTGAGAAAAATCCTTCTCTCTGTAAGACAACATAAATTGATCTTGAAGTACGTTCTGAATGCACAAATTACTTTTGACATCCATCTAGAATGACATACACCCAAAGAGATCGGTCAACGTTTCCTCAAAAATAGATACGTTCTGTTGCTAGGTAGTAGCCATGTGAGAGGTGTAGGCCCTCTTCTGCAGGATCAATTAGGCACAGGCTACAAGGTCACAAGCTTTTTGAAACACAGTGCAATATTAGGTCAGGTAATAGAGTATATAGGATCAGTTTTTAGGCATTTCACTAAGGGTGACAGAGTACTGATATTGTGAGGTGTGGGCAATAGTACTGATAGGAATACAAGTACAGAGAGTGATCTGAGGAAGGTGGTGAAGGAGGGGCAGCATACCAGGCTGGAAATCATGCAGGTCCTAAGTCGCCATGACTGGCCACTATGATTGTGAGGCAGGTAAACGTGGAAACAGAGATGCTACTTGGAAGAGGCAATGGTTCTGTTTTGTGTGATGTGTCTGTGAACGCATGGCATACACTTAGCTAGAAGGGGGAAGGGAGTACTTTCTGAGTTGTTATCTGAAGCTATAAGAAATCCCACTTCCAGTTATGATGGGGTCAGGACTGTTAGGTTAGAGGCTGCCAGTGAGGGGACAAAAATAAGATATCAAGGGTGGATGCACTATGGGGAAAAATATAAATGCTAAAGAAAGAGATAAAACTTTGAAATAATAAAGGAAAGACAAAGGTTAATGCTGAAAATACCACAAAGCCAAAAATAAAAGTGTTATTGGTGACCTGTAGAAGTATAATGAACAAAGTAATAGAATTTGAAAAATTAATAGAGATATATGAACCACAAGCGATTATAGGGGTTATTGGTTAAAAGATGAGTACTAGACAGTGAGATGCTCCCTGAAGGTTACAGAGTGTACCACAGAGACAGAGGGCAGTTAGTGCGGGGATGTTTATACTGGTTAGAAAAGATTAATATAGTTCTCTAGTGTTCATAGATCATGACCATAAGTAACTAGTGGTAGATTTTTGGATGATAAAAAAGAAAAAAATCTGGTTATTGACTGCTTACCATAGTGGAAGAATAAATGATGGAGATCAGATTCTTGAACAGAAATTGAATTCACAGTTCAGCGGTGAATGTAGAATTGTTATTATTGGGATTTAAATTTACCAGGTGTCACCTGGATAGGAAATAAGATTAATAACACAAGGGAACAGAGATTTTCAAATACCTTAGTAAGGCAAGGAGGTTTTATGCAAGATGAGAGCAAAATACGAGGGGACCAAACATGTTGGATATCTTTCTAACAAAGCCTGATGAAAATCTTGTAGGGTGTCAAGTAACTGAAGGAATAAGTGATCGCAATGTAGTGCTGATGGATATTAGGGGATTATGTAAACCAGTGCCCAAAAAGAAGGGGGAAATAGGCATAATTATAAAAAGGCATAATTATAAAAAGGCACAAGCTATAGAATTGAAGAGATATTTCAGGGAAAGACTCAACAAATGGAAGGATGGCACAAGTACAGTGAAGGCGAAGTGGGACGAGTTTAAGGAGATAATAAAAAAGAGTGAGGAACTGTTTATTCCAAATAAGAAAACAAAAAGAAATTCAGAACCTACATACTGCAATAGGGAGGTGAGAAGGTTAAAGAAGCTAGTGAGATGGAAACACAACAAAGAGACAGGATGGCAGTAGGCAATACTTAAAACAACTAAGCAAGCAATTAATAAGAGCAAAGAGAGAAGCAAAGGATTGGTTTTTGAAGAATATTATTGCTGCACGAGGATCACTGAATGATGCATCTAGAAATTTCTATGGCTATAGTAGAAAACTGAGGGGAAAGGAAGGTATTCAGACTATTGTAGATAAGAAGTCACTGAAGATTTTAAATGACAGAGATATTGAGTGACTGATTTAGCGTCTATCATCCTGTGATGGGAGGCAATAAATCAGAGGAGAGTCTCCCTAAAAGTATAAATGAGGAAACCACAAAATTTGAAACAGATTTTCAGGAAATAATGAAGGAACACGGAAAGCTAAAAACACTTAAAGGGCCTGGTGTAGATAATATTACTACAGAATTACTGAAGACTGTGAGATAGGATATTGTACCTTTGCTTGAAATTCTATTTAAAATGAATTTGGAGTCTTGTTGTTTACATGAGGATTGGAAAAGAGCGGTGGCAGTACCGGTTCATAAAGGAGGTTTTACAAATAGGGTTGAAAATTATGGGCCAGTTAGTTTGACATCATTGATAGGAAAAATGATGGAGAGATTGGTATGCAACTATATCAGAAAAGTCTGTGGGGAAAGAAAGTGGTTTGTAGGTATACAATAAAGTTTTAGGCAAGGATATTCATGTGAATGTCAGATGGCATGCTATATGCAAGATATTTCAGATGTATTGGACAATGGAGCCCAAGTTGATAGTGTGACACTAGATCTTTCTAAGGCAACTGACAGATTGTATGATAAAAAGCAAACTATTTAAAGATTACTTGAAGTTTGGTTTCGTTCGACTAATGATTGTTGTGTTAGTTGTTGGGAGAAATATGGCTGGGTCGTCATATTGAAGTGAATTAACACAAAATCCATTTTCAAATCATGTAACCACAGAAAGAAGTCTGATGTAGATGTTATCTGTTTTTAGTTTCAACTGGTATTGGTGGAAGATGTAGAAGAATTAGTGGACTGAATTAAAAGTTATTACAAGGACAAATAACTGTTTATGCATCTTTTGATAGTTAGATGTTTTAAATAAAATAAATTAAAGATGAAAGGCAACCATATTTCGAAAAGAAGAAAAGCTATTTTCCAGAAACAACTATATAGCATAAAATGTTTTTAAATAAACTGAAATCTATTGGACTAGGTGAAAAATTTCCTTGCTGTGTAGAGATGTTCTTAAAAGCCAGAAAACAAAGTGTTGAGTAGGAAATACATTATCGAAAGAGGTGGAAGCAATTATGGGTGTAGCACAGGGTAGTTTTTTTGCAAATGATGTAATGGTGTACAATACGATCAAAACAAGTGAAGACTGTGAACAGCTGCAGGGTGACATCGATAGAATTTCTAAATGGTAGGTCGGCATGGAATGAAGATAAATGTGAAGAATGGTCAGCTTATTAGGTACACAGATAAAAAACTAAACGTTGATTATGATTATACGGTGGGGTCAGAATTGCTTGTTGAAGGCTTGAAATGTAAATATCTTGGTATAACGTTTGATAACAAACTCAACCGGGCAGTGCAATTTGGGCAGTTATTAGGAAAAGGTTTCTAAGTCCTTCACTTGTTGGAGAGAGTAATGAGGGGATGTATGAGAGAAGTAAATGAATTGGGTCACAAAACTTTGATGCATATGGTGATATAGTTTGCACCCATATTTTGCTTATCAAGTACAGGAGTTGGAGGGTGTGCAAAGAAGAGCAGCTAGATTTGTTTGTGAGAATTGTCGCTGGACCCAGTCAGTATGATGTGATAAAGGAGCTGGATTG
>JARYHS010011249.1:0-161422 GCA_031002005.1 Vandiemenella viatica | reverse complement strand
GCTAGGACTTCGACTCTCAACTCCAATCTCAGTTAGAAATTGAGACTTAGGTTTCCACTTAGGGGAAGGCACTCACTTAGATTCATGGATGTGGGAGATTGGAATTTCCCGCTGATTAACCCTCATGGGAATGTTATTACTTATAGGAGGGTAGTGAGAGTTATGCGACGGATTCGTCAACGGCTAGAGCGACTTAGGGCACGGATGACTTCGAGATATGTATTGGAACACTAATTTACTCGTGCCCCGCCCCTCTCCTTGGGACTTTATCGGTTCTTAGTGAGTTGCAAGTTTGTTTCTTGTAATTTCTATGTGTTTGTTTATTTCTACCAGTTATTCCACTCCGAGTTCCCCTGTCTGAAAACCCGAATCCAACTTAGTTCTGAGACTTCTAAAGGTAACTTTAGACAGTCTCCTCTGAGCTCTCATCTTCCGAACCGCTCGCGGAAGTAAAAGCCAACCAGGACGCAACATAGGTCCTTTTTTAATTTGGTGTCAATAGTGTGGGGTTTTGGCAAGGTTTCTTTGGCAAGGTTTTTCGCAGGTCAGCACTGCAACAGCGGTAGCCTACGTTGCCACAGACTTGAGGAATAGGAGTTTAGAACCTTCTGGTAGCACTCAGCCCGAAGTCAGGTCAGACTGACGGCTTGGAGAATAAGACCGACAAAAGGAGGGGGTAGCGCAATAAGTAGGCGGTAGAAGAAAGAAGAGGATCCATTGGTCGAGTACGAGAGGGGGCCACTCGACAAGGGGAAAGCATCCTGTCAGCAGCATCCACGGGGGGCGAGCCAAGGTATCAACAGGCAGTCGCAGCCAGCAGCCAGAAGCGAGCAGCCAGCAGCGAGCAGCCAAGCGAGCGACGCACGACGCAGCCCACAGTCAGCAGCCAGGCCGGCAACGTACACAGCATCACATAGAAGTCTACGCCACAGTTAATTTCCACAGGTGAGACCGCAGCAAGTGCAAGCATGCCTAACGAAGCTGTGTCAGGTAGCCAGGGTGCGCAGTCATCTCCTAGGCAGTATATCAGTTTAAACGAAGTGATTAAATTAATTCCAAATTCCTTTGACGGTGATAAGTCCCAATTAAATGAATTTTTGGACAATTGCGACAGCGCATTCGAGCTAATAGAGCCAGCCCAACATGAAATACTATTAAGATTTATTAAGGCTCGTATTGTGAAAACGGCTAGGAGTAAATTGCTCGTAAGAGATTTGACGACCACTTGGCCGGCTGTTCGTGCAATTTTAGTAGAGAACTATGGTTGTAAAAGAACCTTAGATTTCTATGCCTGTAAAATGTTTGCCAGTAGGCAAGAATCATGGGAAAGCATTGCGCAATGGGGTTCGCGCATAGATACTTTACAGCACCAATTCAGGGAGGCAATCAAGGGCGTGATGGCAGAAACTGAACTCGAGGGAAGTATTGCTCTCGTGTTAAAACTAGGAGGGCCGTGTTCATACAAGGGTTGTATGACGATAGAATAAAAACTATCGTGCGAGCCAGAGGAGAGACGATAACCCTGTCAGAAGCCGTCGAGTTAGCAGCCACAGAAGAAAGTGCGATAGCATCGGCAAGAGAGAAACCGGTATCACGACAGCCCTTCAGGCCACCAAAGTAGAAAAAGGGTCCCTACCAAACTGTTTCAATTGTGGGAAATCCGGTCATACGGCGAGAAATTGTCAGACACCGAGGCGAATACGGGTAGTCGAAAAAGAAGGTGAAGTAAATAAACCACCGCTTAACACCCTACTCTCCAGAGTAAAGAAATTAGAAAGGGAAAGTGCCATTAGGATAGCCACAGCGCAGCAAGGTTTTAAAAGAAATACCGGGGGCGCCGCGCAAAAAGAATTTACCAGGGTGAAGGTGCCGGTTACAAAAACTAGCGAGGTAATATGTTTCAAATGCAATAAGCGAGGACACTATGCCCGGGAGTGCCGTGAAAATATGTGGATGGCGAAGCAAAAAGATAAGAACCCGGTAAACTATTAAGAGGCGTAATGAGGCAGTCACACTGCGCCTGGTCTAGTAAGGTGTTTAAAATTGACTGCACTGATAAAAATGACTATGTGACTATGCGATGTAAAGATGCAAAGAATAATCCGGTAAGATTTCTTGTAGACAGTGGGGCCCAAATAAGCTTAATGAGAGCAGATAACATAAGCAAAAAGGGAAATGCGATACTAATGACAATATTAGAATAAGAGGAATTAGCAGTAACGTAGTAAGAACTGAAGCTTCCGTAGTAGTTGAGCTACAAGCCACCAAGGGCTTAATTCTAAGGCAAAAATTCTATCTGATAGGCAAAGATATAGACTTGCCATTTGAAGGTTTATTAGGAAGAGATTTCCTGACGAAAACAAGGCCGTAATAAATTACGGAGCGAGGACCATTAAGATTCGCGGGAGGCGAATTAAGTTAGAAACCGCGCGGGAGGAACAACGCGAGATGTGTTGTGAAAATGTAGGTAAGTCGGTAGGGAACACCGACGGACATAATGTAGGTGTCGTAAGGTCGCGACACGACATTGTAGTTGTCCATCCACTAACGGACTTGTGGTCGGGACAGAAATTTTCCGAAGGCAATAGGCAGGGCCTATGGCCTCGTGAAAAAGCGAGATTGTCCGCTCACTAACGGAATTGTGAGGCGCGACGAAAAATGTCGTAGGGATTGCGACGCGAAGCAGTGTTTGTCCGTCCACTAAAGGAACTGTGCGACGTGACGGTATGTTTCCGAGGGCAGTGGGTGCTGCCTCGAAAACAGTAAGCCCCGCGAAAAGGCGAGGTGTTAGGTCGAATACGGTAGAGCCGAGTCGATAGCAGTAGAAACTGCATTGTTAAAAAGTAATAGACCGAATGCTGTTGGAGCAGGTTCGGTAAAGCGCACTTATGCGGAGGTGGCTAAGACCACAAAAATAAGGGCTACTGAAGTGGCGAAAATAGGCGCGGTAGTAAACAAAATGTAGGAGCTGGGAGAGCTCAAAATTATGAAGTAATAATAGGTCCACGCGAAGAAAAGATTGTTAAAGTGCGAATTACACTGGGGGACGTATCAGAAGCGATCATCCCGAAACAAGAATTGCAATCAGGTTTATATGTGCCAGAAGCACTAGTATCCGTGAGAAACGGAACGTGTATCTTAAGTATGTTAAATAGTACGGAAAAAGAAGTCAAATTAAGAACCCCTTACTAGTAGCTGAAGAAGTGCCGGAAGTTAAAGAAGTTCAAGTAAGGAAATTAAAAGAGAACGGTCGGAGAACAAATCACGGCTGAGAAACTAAAAGAAAATCTTCGAGTTGATCACTTGAACAAGGAAGAACGAGAGGTGTTATTAGGAATATGCGCAGCATATAATGATGTATTCCATTTGCCGGGAGACACATTAGGTTACACAGAGGCCATCAGGCATGAAATTAAGCTTCTTCCCGAAGCAGAAGGAAAAATAGTTCGGTTGAGACCGTACAGGATACCCGAAGCACAAAAAGAAATTTTGCAAGGAGAGATAGATAAGTTATTGCAAGATGATATTGTAGTACCCAGCGATAGCGCGTGGAACTCGCCAGTATTAATAATTCCCAAGAAAATGGATGCTAGTGGAAAAAAAATGGCGTGTTGTAATAGACTACAGACGGTTGAATGATTTAACGTAAATAACGTGTTTCCGCTGCCGCGAATAGATGAAATCCTAGATGGTCTAGGTAAGGCGAAATACTTCTCCACGCTTGATTTAGCCAAGGGCTATTATCAAGTGTTACTGGATGAGAAGGATCAAGAAAAAACCGCCTTTAGTACGCCCTACGGACACTACGAGTTTAAAAGAATGCCTATGGGACTAAAAACGGCGCCAAATACCTTCCAGAAATTAATGAACTCTGTACTGGTAGGATTACAGGGTGAGAAAGTGTTTATCTACTTAGATGACGTCATCGTGTTTGGGTCATCATTAGAGGAGCATAATGCGAGGTTAGAGGATGTTTTCGAAAGGTTGCGAAAATATAACCTCCAATTACAAGTAGATAAATGCGAATTCCTACGTAAAGAAGTCACATTTCTGGGGCATGTACTCACCGAGGAAGGATTAAAGCCCGATCCGAAAAAGGTAGAAGCCGTAAAACAATATCCACAACCAAGTAATACAACTCAGTTAAAGGCATTCTTAGGCCTGAGCGGATATTATAGGAGATTTATAAGTAACTACAGTAAAATTGCTAAGCCACTGTATGAATTGTTGAAAAAGGGAGTCACATATATATGGGGACCAAAGCAGGAAGAGGCTTTCCAACAGTTGAAAGAAAAACTGTTGAGCCCTGCAATTTTACAATATCCCGACTTCAGCAAAAATTTTATAGTTACTACGGATGCAAGTCAAGATGCGATTGGAGCAGTGTTAAGCCAAGGAGAAATTGGCAAGGATTTACCGGTAGCTTACATATCAAGGACGTTGAATAAAGCTGAAAGAAACTATAGTACCATAGAGAGGGAAATGCTAGCTATTTGCTGGGCAGTGAAGCAATTCAGACCGTACCTATTTGGAAGGAAATTCACAGTGTACACAGATCATAAACCATTATCGTGGGTAAATAGCATTTCGGACCCGTCATCCAGACTAATGAAGTTCCGGTTGAAATTAGAGGAATATGACTATGAGATCGTGTATAAGAGCGGCAAAAGAAACCAGGTAGCAGATGCGCTTTCAAGAATCCGGAACGTTAGAAAGACCGATGACGAAATAAGTGATAATGATGAAGATGAACGCGAAAATAGGAAAACCGCGGCAGGAGCGAAGTAGCGGAAGGCAGCAAACAAGGAGACAATAATGAGGTGGTACCAAGCGATAATCTTACTCAAGAGGAGAAGATGATGATATTAAAGCAATACCACGAATCGCCGATGGGCATGCACCAAGGAATAGGTAGGACCTATGAGCGAATTAAGAAGTATTGCCGATGGGAAGGCATGAAAGCCGACATTGAGCAATATATTCGACATTGTGAAAGTTGCCAGAAGAATAAAATCACTCAAAATAAAACAAAAATGCCGATGGAGATTACAAAAACCCCAGAGCATGTATTCGAAAGATGTGATATCGATATTGTAGGCCCATTACAGCGATCAGAAAAAGGAAATAGATATATACTTACCTTTCAAGACGCCTTAACGAAGTTTTTAGTGGCGGAACCAATAGAGCAAAACAAGGGGATAGAGTGTTGTTGTTTGATGAAAGTGTACGTAGGGGTCGCTCAAAGAAATTGGACAGTCAGTGGAGAGGGCCGTACACAGTAATTGAAACTAAAGGGCCAAATGTAGTAATTCAATTAAAAAGAAATAAGTTTACGAAGGTACACACCAACCGACTAAAAGAATTCTTTTAAAATTACAGGAACTATGGCGGAACATCGGAGAGTAATTTTGACAATGATGATAATAATGGGTGCAACGTCAACAACACAGCAGGATCTGCAGTTAACAAAATTTGAGTCATCACCGGGATTATACTACGACCACAAAGGAACTGTAAGTTTGTACACGACAACCTGGAGAATAGTAAGCTATTTTAATCTGGAAGACTTAAAGCATAAATATGAGGCAACTCAGGAGGCAACATTAAAAGCCGTAGACTATTGTCAGCAGAGACTTAAACAAGTGAATACAAGTGTAGCAGGGTGTGATAGTATGAAAAAAGCATTAGAATACCATGTGAGTAAAATAGAAGCTTCGCAAAGCCTAATTGGACAATTAGCCAGACACGAACAGAGTAGAAGAAAAAGGGGAATCCTTAATTTTGTGGGTGAAATCAGTAAAGTCTTATTCGGGACGTTAGACGAAGATGACGCATCATATTTTAAATCCAAAATTAATTTATTAGAACAAGAACAAAAACAATTGCTAAAGCTTTCGAAAGAGCAAGTCACTATCGTAAGGACTACATTAACTAGTTTTAATCACACAGTCAACTCAATAGAAAGAAACGAACGGATAATTACCTCGGGGATATTGAAACTAAATGAGCACGTGTATAACTATGAAATTGGTACTGATAAAAAGTTAACCCAACTCGGCATAAGGGTAACATTAAATGAGCAGTTGATACAGCTGACGTCAATATTTAATGAAATAGAAAAGGAGTACGATTTGATTATTACCGCTATAGTGAACGCGCAAAAGGGCATTCTAGAACCACATCTAATTAATCCAGTACAGGTGGTCAGATATTTGCATTTAATTAAAGATGAAATTTCGGATAAGAAATTCCCAATAGAATTAACTGAAGCCAAGGGATATCAACTAATGCGAGCAATTGACCTAGATGTTTTCATTTCAGGTAGTATACTAAGCTATGTTTTGAATATCCCACTCGTGGATAACGAAAGGTATAATATTTACAAGTTATGGCCTCTACCAATCGAAGTAAGTCACGACAAGCGACTGTTCACATATCTATCACCAGAAAAAGAATTTCTGTTAATGGACGAAGCCAAAAGGAAATATGTAAAATTAGACAAAGAGCAATATTATGTAAAAAATTAGAAACCACCATAATGTTTGTAAACAAACTTTTGTTCTGTTGTCTACTTACGATCATGAAGTATGTGAAGCTAGAATGCTTCAACCCATAGTAAAACTACCGGAGATTGCATTCAAAAATACACTACATTAAATGCGAGCGTTTGGACGCAAATTAGAGGGAACGAATGGCTTTTTGTAGCACCAAACAATGAAGGGCTGACAGTAGTGTGCAATAATAGTAAGCCAGTAGACGTAATTATTAAAGGAACGGGAAAGCTCAAATTTCTAAACAAGTGTAAAGGTTATGGAGCCCAAGTAGTAATACAGTCTGAACATATCATTAGATCAAAGGTACCGATTAATGATATCGTTCCAAATCTAAGCCTAGACATAGATTGTTGTATGGTGAATAAGGAAAAGAAAAACATTTCAGAAATACCATTATATTTACCAATTGAACCAGTAGTTCGCCAATTAGATGATTTAACAGCCGCAGGTCATAAATTAAATGAGTTAGAAGATGAAATCATGTATCAACAAAGAACATGGTTTGATTCATTTTCACTAGATACTATACCAGTTTGGGGCTATGCTGGAACCGGAGTCGTAGTACTAATATTTATTTTCTGTATATGTAGATACTGTAAATGCTGCCGAGATTGTTTTAGATTCTTTTGCAAAGCTATAGGTGATGACTGCTGCACTAGAATTTGTGTGAAAAACAAAATTGTGAATCAGTACCCTGACACAGGAGTTGTTAGGTATCATCCGGCTGAGATGAACAGTGACGAAAGTGAACAACTTACTTTTGGTCCTGTGAGGAGTCGGTATGTGACTAATAGCAGTGACGCAGTGCTTAGTGAGCGTGTGCGCCGACCAGAAAGATATGTAACCTATGAACCTAGGAACACACTAACATATTGGTCTAAGACAGACAAACGTTAACATGAAAATAATAAGAATGTATTATATTCTCTGCTTGGTAAAAGGTAATGAAAAATACTATCTCATGTAAAAGTGTTAAAATGGTGTATTTTATATGTTCCAGGAAGTAACAGACGAACTGGCATAAACGAAGGAACGTTAATATGTTGTTTTTTTTTACAGGTGGTCTAAGAAGGACAAATATAAAAATATTATGTAATGTATATAAAACATGAAGGTATAAATAAAGTAAGCAACTCACACGACCGCATAGAAAATTTTGCACTCTCAAATAGAGATTGCAAAATTTTCCCCAAAAGGGGGAGGTGTCGCGAAAGGCATTCGCGAGGGTTCGCGAATTATAATTATTTAAAAGGAGTTAGAATTGTGAATATTAAAATACTAGGAGCCAGCCAGCCAACACGGAGACGGGAGGTCATTAAGCAAACGCATTAGGAAACTATTAAGACATCCACTGCACGTCAACAGAGGGAAAGTCTGGAGTGCCTCAAGGAAGGTGACAATATTAAGACACAGACTTTCAAAGCCGGACCTAGGCACGGAAGAAACCGGGAGGCAGGGAAAGGTCACTGAAAGAGAGTTTCCAACCTTACAAAATCTCACGTGGAGGTCCATGTGATGCGGACGTGTCTGACCACAGATTAGCTTCTGGAAAGGACGAAAGGACGGAGATTGCCGTCATTAAGCAGTATAAATAGTGGTGGCTGAGCTAACAAACGTTAGAGTAGGAACGACTGCCAGTGAGTGGGGTCGTAGCTGCCTAGTGCCGGGGGCCTAGCAGCACTGCACAGTAGCGGAGTCAGAGGGCTAGGACTTCGATTCTCAACTCCAGTCTCAGTTGGAAATTGAGACTTAGGTTTCCACATAGGTGGGAAGGCACTCACTTAGATTCATGGATGTGGGAGATTGGAATTTCCCGCTGATCAACCCTCAGGGGAATGTTGTTACCTATAGGATGGTAGTGAGAACCATGCGAAGGATTCGTCAGTGGCTAGAGCGACTTAGGGCACGGATGACTTCGAGATATGTATTGGAACACTAATTTACCAGTGCCCCGCCCCTCTCCTTGGGACTTTATCGGTTCTTAGTGAGTTGCAAGTTTGTTTCTTGTAATTTCTATGTGTTTGTTTATTTCTACCAGTTATTCCACTCCGAGTTCCCCTGTCTGAAAACCCGAATCCAACTTAGTTCTGAGACTTCTAAAGGTAACTTTAGACAGTCTCCTCTGAGCTCTCATCTTCCGAACCGCTCGCGGAAGTAAAAGCCAACCAGGACGCAACACTGTGATTTAGCAGCACAGTTCTAAGAATGGTTTGGTTTGGAAGCTTTGATACAGAATGTCAGTTTTCATATTAGTCCAGGTTACATTTAAAACTAATTACAGCTAATGTTGTATTCATAGATACTACATAGATAAAAATTAGAAATGTAATTGGAATGTGTCTGTTTATTCCGGCATCACACAGAAAATACAGAATTTGAGTGGATTTTCAGAATCTGAAAGCTTTAAGTAAAAGTTAAAATTTAAGTACGTCTTAAGACGTTATGACACATATATTTTACAAATAATCTAGCATTACCTGAAAACTGTGAAATCGATTTTGACTAAGTTTTCACAGTATCAAACATTAGATATGCCTCATTATGCTAACTCTTCTGCCACTGGATCTCAAAATTAAAATATATTCTGTACCTGTAAAAATATTCCTTACTTTCAGTTTGTTTCAAGGATTTACAAATTGTGGTGCCAATTGTGAACAGAACACTAAAGACGATTGCCAGAGACATTGCAGTTGTGCTGACAGAGATTGTGATAAAAAAAATCTCTGTTGTTTTTTCACAATTAGTTTCTCACATTCAATATGGCCCTCTATGGTATTTAAAAACTGAATATCCTGAATTAAAAGAAAGAATACTTGAAGTTTAGTTTAGTTTGCAAAACAGTTATAAAGTAAAATTATCTTATGTCTTTCATTAAAGGCTATGGTCAGAGACATTGTAGTTGTTTGTTTAGTGTGAAGTATGCAACATCTAATCTTTCCATCTTTGGGATTTGTCACCATATGTTCAGAATTTCATTTAATGCTCCAAAATTAAGTAATGTCGAAACATAAGACATGCCAAACAAGGGAATTGAGATTCTAAGCTTTAAAATGGTGAAACTCCCATCATAATCTGCTTAGTAGTTTCTGAGTTTTTATAGCTCAAATTTATCCGGTTTTCTTTTTATAGATGTAGATGGATTAGAGCAGATTTCGAAACGTAAAGGCAATTGCAGGTTATTCTTTGAAGAAACACACTGACATAAAGCATTCACTCTTGCAATATTAAACTAAATTGCAACCCTATTAGAGCGAGCTTCAAAGAACTGTTTGACACATTTCCATTTAATTACCAAACGTTTCTACCACCAGACATCTTCACCTTACCCTAAATTATTCCAAAATCTGAACACTACATGATGTAAAATTTACTAAGTCGCAAAAGCTATATGATGAGAATTTTTCTAAGTTCTTGCTGCTTATCATGAAACAAAATCGTGCATATGAGTTCCCTTGATTGATTGGCGTAAAGAGGAAAAATGGCCATGGCATTTACACCCTATCTCTGTGGGAAAGTAAAATTTCCAGGATCTCAAGTCCTTATTTTTAAATAGAACTTCCTGAAACTTTGTTATTTTGTAGAACTGATTAATTTGAATACTATGATAAAGTTTCTCCTAAACCTCTTTGTTTAACCATTATTAATTTCTGAAATGGAAGGGATGATTATTTTAGTTATGTCTTATCTCTTTAAAACTATTTAATCCTCGCAAAAGCACTTACATCACCAGATTCCTTTTAATTTTTTCTTTAATTTGACAAAAGTCCCTGTTCTATAGCTATCTTTATTTGACTGTCATCTTTCTTTTCCCGAAATTACACTTTACTTTTAGGAAATCATAAACTTCATAAAAATATATCTTCCCTATTAAATTAGTTTTAAATGGAACTTGCATTGTTCTTCTTGGAATTTAATGTTCTGTTTAACTATTCATGTCTTGCTTTCCACAAATTACTATTTCTATTTGACCCATGTGGAGGTCACCATCTAGATTAAGCGGAAAAATCCCATTTTTCATCCTTTAAATTTAACTATTATTACTTTATTTAATTTAAGATATTGTTTGGCCATTTTATCAATTTTCTATTTATTTTATTTACAGTCATATTTGTTTATCCCACTAAAATAAATTATCTAGAATTTATTTACTAGCTCTAATTTATTGCTAAGTGTAGAAAAAAAAGTTTCCATCATTAAATTCCACTTACCAATCTTAATAAAATTCGATTCTTTCATCTTCTCAAAATATGCTTTTGTTTGCATGGTCTGAATACTGATTATATCATCATAAGCACATCACAAATAAACTTTCAGCTTTGTTTATCTTCTTAAATAATTTTTTTGGCTATACAAATGCTGTGTGAGTGGATACTTTCCCAGCGTTTCGATGCAACAAAATCTTCTTGGGTGTCCAGCCGGATGGTGGTGTAAAAACACAATGTTTCGACAGCTGACTCTGCTGTCTTCATCAGGTATCTTGTAGTTGTTCTCAGCTGCCTATCTCTGCCTCGACTTCCAGTCAGCTGAGAACAACTACAAGATACCTGATGAAGACAGCAGAGTCAGCTGTGGAAACGTCATGTTTTACACCACCATTCGGCTGGACACTTCAGAAGATATTGTTGTACACAAATGCTACTTTAAAATGCTTGTTTCTAAGTGAAAATATTAGTGATGTTTTTCATATAATTTAGTTTGACAGCTCAATTTTTACTTACTCTCCTGATACCTGTATGATTTTTACCTGAAATGTCCTTTAATATCAAGTTTATGTTTTTACAATTTATTTACAATATTAGAAGCTTTTAGTTAACTTCTCCTATGGGTTTTGTGTTTCAGTAGGAATGAATTACCAATGAAAGTGATGAATAATTTTACAAAAATGCTGAAAGAATTTAAAATTTGTAAAAAAAAAAAAAAAAAAAATGTAGGCGTTTGGAAATATTACGCCCAAATAATTTAAGATATACGTTTAAGGCATGGGGAAGAAAAAATGGTTGTACAGTGAATGTGTCACAAGAACATATGCTCCATTGCAATTGAACTAAATTAAATTATAATTATTATTTTTTCTTAGGAACATATTTTTTTTTTTTTTTTTCCCCACAGTAAGATTGCAGAAAATTTTCACTGAAATACCATAAATATATACAAAGCAAACATATTTATTCAAAAATAAGTACAGATTTTGAAATTTAAGATCTGTGAATTATAAAAATTGCAGCTATTGCTAACCAGTGTATTGTATGTACTCACTGCTGCAATTGATGAAGCCACAGAAGAAATAAATCACTTGCATGACTAAAACTAGAGTAAGATTAGGGAAATAAAAATTGTTAACGTATTCAGGGAATCTTGCAAAGTTAAATAAACATTGGACAGATTTATGAAAAAGAATCATCAGTCTCTTTCATTGTATTTATGTAGGAGTTAATTCATATACCATTATTTGTTAGAACAGCTATGTAATGCAGGATGCTTTTCTGAGCTTGAAATAACTATATTACTGATTTTTAACATACCAGAAGTACCATGTCTCCCATAGCTCCTCTCTTCTTCTGTTATACACACAACACTGAAAGGTCTCATTGCAGCAATATGGAATTTCTGAAGAACATCTGTCAAGAAAAGGAGCATAGATAAAGGTTAGTAATTCAACTGTTAACTTTTTAAAAATGAATATCAATCTGAAGGCAAAACAATTATTTTTATTATTTACTTTAGCAGTGGTCCACAACCTTTTCCTACTCGTGGCACACTGTAAGGTCATCCATAAATCTTTTGGCACACCTTATCGGTCAGGCGGTTGAGAAAAAAAAAGGTCCTCATTACGCAAATTTTTTGCCAGGGTTATACATAAAAAATGATAGCTAAAAACAGTGGTTGCAAAAGATTAATAAACAGGCAGTTTTATATTACTATTAAAGTACAAATTGTACACATGCCTTCAATGTGACACTTGTGCCTGCTTAACTGCACACAGGTGGCTGATCTGTGGAAAAAAATGTTGACAATGCAAGCCTAGTTTCTTCATCGATGGATTTGAGTCTTTCCCTCTTGAATATTTTTAATCTCAGTCAACATCAAGAAGCCCAATTCACATAAATATGTAGTTGGAAATGGCAATAACACATTAACTGCCATGTCAGAGATAGCCAGATTTTCCTTCCTTAATGTTAGCCAAAAAGTATCTAAAGGAACTTCGAGAAGTTTTAATTTCAAAGTTCCGTCAGCTTTTCAATCCATGTGTTACTCTTGAATATTAATAGGAGGGTGTTCCGTATATGCAACGAATGGATCACGAACCCAGTCAAAATTTTCAACACTTTCTCCAAAGTACTTTTTGAATCTCTGCTGCAGGACTTCTAAATGTTCTTTAATTAAGTCCATCACCATTTTATTAACATTATCAAGTGACCGTACAGTCAGGAACATCTCACATGACCCATTTTCAATCCTCTGTAACCACAAATTCAGCTTATTCTCAAATCCTGTAATCCTATGCATACCAATAAAAATATTTTCATTCCTACCTTTAATTTTGATGTTCAGCTCATTCAAGTGTATGAAAGGGTAGTAGGGGATATTTGAAACAACTAAACAAGGACTTAATAACAGCAAAGAAAATGGCTAAAGATGGGTTTATGAAGAGTATTGCCAGTGCAGGGGGACCATTGACTGATGCATCTAGAAATTTCTATGGCTATATCAGGAAACTGAAGGGAAGGGAGGGTGTAGAGACGCTTATAGATAAGGATGGAGAAGTAGTTACTGATGATTTGAAAAAGGCAGAGATTTTAAGTAACTGGTTTACTCAGAACATTAGGGACAATCAATCAGAAACAGGAAGGTCTAATTCGGAGATTAGAAATGAAGATACTAAAAATTTTAAATTCATCCTGAAGAAATCATGATGGAAATAAGCAAGCTGAAAAACATAAGGGGGCTGGTTCAGATAATATTACTACAGATATCTTAAAGATAGCCGGATGTAACTTTATACCTTATCTTGAAATATTATTTAAATTGAGGCTGAATACTTGCTGCTTACCACAAGACTGGAAAAGTGCGATAGTAGTACCGGTACATAAAGGAGGGGTGAGAAATAGAGTCGAAAATTACAGGCCAATCAGTTTGAATTCAGTGGTAGGTAAATTAATGGAAAGATTGATATGCAACCACATCAGAAATGTATGTGAGGAATGTAAGTGGTTTTCAAGTAGGCAACATGGGTTCAGGCAAGGATATTCATGTGAATCTCAGTTGGTGGGATATGTGCAAGATATTTCAGATGAAATGGACAAGGGAGGCCAAATTGATAGTGTAGCACTAGATCTTTCAAAGGCGTTTGACAGAGTAAGCCACAAAATGGTAGTAAATAAAGTAAAAACTATTGGAGTGGATGAGAAAATGATTTGCTTGGTAGAAATTTTTTTAAAAGTTAGAAAACAGAAAGTTAGGATAGGAAATGCAGTATCAAAGGAAGTGGAAGTAAAAATGGGTGTGCAACAGGGTAGCGTATTGGGACCATTGCTATTCATTATTCTAATGAATAATTGTGTTGATTGTTTACTATATGAAATTAGATTGTTTGCAGATGACATAATGCTATATACAAGGATCAAAACGATAGTGGACTGTAAACAGTTGCAGGGTGATATGGACAGGAAATCTAGTTGGGTTGGTAAACACGGGATGAAGATAAATGCAAAGAAGTCAGCTAATTAGATTCACAAATAAAAAACAACAGGTTAATTATGAATATAAGGTGGGGAAAGAATTGCTTGCTGAAGACTTGAAATGTAAATATCTTGGCATTACATTTGATAACAAGCTTAACTGGGCAGGACATATTGGACAGGTGGTAGGAAAAGATTTCAAAATCCTGCACTTGTTGGAGAGCGTGATGAGGGGATGTACGAAAGAAGTAAAGGAATTGAGTTACAAAACTTTGGTGAGATCATTGCTCAAATATGGTATTATAGTATGGAACCCACATTTTGAGTATCAAATACAGGAGTTGGAGAAGGTGCAAAAAAGGGCTGCTAGATTTGTATCTGTAAATTATCGCAGAATGCAATCATTGACAGATATGATAAAGGAGCTGGAATGGAATGCATTGCAAGACAGGAGGAGGATGAGGAGGGTCATGGGAGTGTACAGGGCATATACTGGCGATGAGGCATGGAAAGATATTGCAGTAGGTATGAAAAGTAGTTCATGGAAGGGAAAAGATGACCATGACCAAAAGCTGGCACTCGATTTCAGGCACAAGGGTGTGGGAAGATTTTGTTTTTTGGTAAGGGTGTCAGGGATTGGAATGAGTTACCAAGGGGAATGATGAATAAATTACTGAAAACGTTAAAAGAATTTAAAGTTAAAATTTGTAGAGGGCAAATGTAGGCGGGTGCAGGATAGGGGTGTATAGGGAAATTGCCACCGGAGCATGTGCTTCATTGCAATTCAATTAAATGTTGGAGAGATATTCCCACTTACTTACCAATCCACTGTCTGCAAATAAATCCGCGTACTTTTGTCTTTCAGCAGTAAAAAATGGGTCACAAGAAAAACTGGATCATCAGGATGAAGTTATCAGACACTCCAGGAATTGTAGATAGAAATATATTTGAGCTGTTACTAGAGTCAAGGGAGGGAGAGCAACAGGTAGATGTAGGGTTAGGTAAATTGCAGTGGACCTATAGAAATGGAGCCATGGGTGTACAAAATTGGAAGAAAGAAAATCTAAAAATACTAAGCAGAACAAATACAGTTATAAATAGTATCACCTCTATGCGCTAAAGATAAGCAGCTGCTAGTGTTAAAAAAAAACGGGTTTTTTTCTGACTAAAAAAACTGTGAAAAAAAACATGTTTTTTTGACATGGTTTTTTTTCTGGGACATGTTTTTTTTTTCATAACTATTAAATTTAACATTTTAAGGCATTTATTGTTTAATATGACTGTTTTAGAGTTTATATTAAGAACTTATCTTAATTTTTAAATCTACTATATCTTTCTGGTTCAGTAGAAAAAAAAAAATACAAAAATATTGGCAACATTGACTGAAGTATTCTTTTACAAATGGGGATTTCCCGAAGAGGCTAGGTTGCACAAGAAGGAATCCCCATTGTTTGGATTGATACTCACTATTTGAACTAGTGCTGCCAGCCCTACAAATTTATCTGTAGACCTATGGATCTTTTAAAAAAAATAGGAATTTTAAATTTATCAACGGTTTTTTGCCTCTTATTGTGCTTTCCTTATATTCGTATACTCGTTAAACTCGCAACATATAGTGATACTGAGTCATTAAATCGTCGGTTATTATGAATCATTTCCTTGCAACCGTTGGCATAAACCAACGATTGAAAAGAAATAGAGCTCCTATTTTGTATGATAATAGATTTAAATTCAAACTTAAAAGACCGTAATATGGAACTATTGGCACAGTCTTTATGCACAGTGCGTACTTTGCTCACAATTTAAAATTGCAATCTCAAAATCTTTTGTGTACAATACAACCAGTAAAAGAAAATGTAACTACTTCTGAAGTTATGGATCTAGAGGAGACAGAAGAAGAAACAGAAAATTCCGACTCCGACCGAACTAGTGTTGGTATTACTGATACTAGTGAATGTGGTACTGACATAGAGGATGGATAAAAAATTATGTTGCCTATATAGATACATTTATGAATCATTATGTAAGACATTATATGATATAGTAAGATTTAAAACACACATGTAAAATGTAACTTTCGTAAATAAAATTATAATTTATCAAATGTATTGTTTTCTGAAAAAAATACCAAATTTAGAAAAAAAAAACAGGGTGATAGGTTTTTTTTTCATGTTTTTTTTTCACAAATCTGAAAAAAAAATTTAGTTTTTTTCAATTTGCAACACTAGCAGCTGCAATACTGAATAAAGAATGAAGAATTTTCCAGTGTATCAACTTTATTAAAAGTTCTCAGGCTTCCCACTAGGAAATAGTGTCAATCTGATGAAAAAATCTTCAAGTTTCTGTCTGACTTCAACTTGCAGTGAAGTGGCAGATTATTGGAGCAGTTGGTCTCATATAGCCCTCTGGTGAGTGGTTTCCATCAAAGTCATAGTCATGTTTGCCGAGTGCATCTCCAGGCCAAGGTGATAGGGCCAGCAGCATGATGAAGAGTTGCACACTGTGGCATTGGGTGGTGTGATGGAAATATGCAAGTTGGGGTTTGGGGGGGTCAGTTCTTGTTCAGAGATCCTTTTAACATTTTTCTCAAAGGCTATGTCTTTTACTCTTAGTTGACTGATAACCGGGTTCCACGATGCGCTAAGTTGGTAGCCAGTATATTTGTTTACAATCCATTCTGTGAGACAAATCTCTATAGCCTCCTTAATTGTGCTGTCACAGTATACATTTGTGCTGGCTAATATTTGTGTTAGCTTGAGGTCAGAACCATGTATCTTCTTTATGCTGTGCAATGCCACAGCTAACTTCATCATTTGTCGGAGGCATACACATCTTGCATGCTCAGTACAGTGCTGGAAGATGGAACATACCATTTGGCCAATATACTGCTGCCCACAAACACAAGGAATGGGACAAAATACCAGACTGTCTGAGATCCAAGCCATCCTTTATACCGTGTAATAAATCCTTCTTCTTCCTTGGTCTGACGATTTGCCACAGTTGCTCCAGAGCAAGGTAACAAGGCCTGCTGTTCAGTCTCTTACTGCCTTGCTTTCCTTTTTCTTTTTTTAGGATCCATTGTTCTGTGTTTTACTATATCCATTCTTATGGAAAATATGTTGCAAATGGTTTAGATCCATGATTCAACTAGTCTCCCAGTGATGAGATGTTTTTTGTATTCTTTGTTATTTACATTGCCTAAAACCATTTAATTTTTCTTAGTACTATTATATTATAGTATTGTATCTTTGCAGGGGAATTACTTTTGGGTGATGATTGGTGTTCCATAAAGTAAGAGAAAAGAGCTACAAATTCTTGATTAGTACCGTGCTTGTATATAGAGGGATAGTATGGAGCCTACTTCAGTGGTATCAGGTATCAAATAAGAAAGGACACTTAAATTTATCTTTAAAAATCACTGTAGATCACATTCAGTATCTCAAATAAAAAAAGAAGCTGGGTTTCATTAGTCAACAGAAGATGAGATATTACTGAAGAAACTAGTGGTTATGTAAAAAGGTGTATGATGGTAAACGAGGCTGGAGTGACACTGGGCAAAGAATTAGGAGTAACATATGAGAATGAAAAGAAAACCATGACCACAAAATAGCACTTGATTCTGAGATGAAGAGTATGGGGAGGAGTTTTCATTTGTGGTTAAGGAAGTTAGTTACTAGAATAAGTTATTGGGGTAGCTTGCTGTACAATTTACCTCATGCGTAACATGCATAATGCAGGAGTCGGTGTGTAGGGAAATTGGGTTAGCACATAAGTTCCAACACAATTAATCTTAACAACACTAACAGTCCACATGTAGGCATCACCACTATGTACCCATCTAACATAATTAATGCTTGCTGAAAACAATCCATGCAGTTTTTCAGAACTCCACGATAACTGTTTTACAGCCAGATTCAACAGAGTTATGGAGGAAAGAACCAGATTTTTAAGATAATTTTGATGTCAAACATGCCCTAGCCTCAGTTTTCAATAATTTTCTTCATTTCTAAATCTCACCATTAAACTGTAGATTTCCTTTAATCAATAAGATAATTAGGTCAGGCCTGGGCCGGCGTTAGGGGAGGTTAAGCGGGGCAAAAGTACCCGGGGCCCGCCGGCCTGAGTGCCTAAATAAATAGAAACCAAACACAAATTTTAAAATCTGCACTAATAATTTTGAACATTTTTGTATTAAAAAGTTCTGAATCTAAAAAAACCAAAGTGTAAAGTAAAAATATCTTGGGGCGGGGATAGGGGGCCTAAGATCGCTTACCCGGGGCCCGAGAATCCTTACGCCGGCCCTGGGTCAGGCAAAATCACTACAGGGGCTAAATGAATGATAAAATAGTAGCTCTGTCTCCAGTTTGTTGAGTCCACGTTAAATTTATTTATTTTTCTGAAATACTGTGTATTTTTGCTGTCTTGTATTTTGTATCACCACAGTTCTCCTGCCTAAAAGTGTGGTAAGTGATTGATTTTTTTGTCCCTAATTGTAATTCGCTTAGACTTCTGCTTTCATCTGTGCTCAGTGATGAGTGATAGGAAAAGGAAGGAACAGATAATACTTGTTTCCCAGAACATTTTATATTTCTGTAGTAATATTCAGTGCTCAGTCTTTAAAAAATAAAAGACTGAAACAGGAGAAAAGATGAGCATCTGTCATTACAAAAATATAATATACTTTTCAATTATTATTGAATAAGTCATATACTTGCTCACACTGAATCAATTTGAAATTAGGAAAAAGGACAGATACAGTCAGTAATTAATAAAACAATTTAAGTGTTTTTCTGGTTGAGTAGAAGCAGACATTGGACACAAGCTAGGTTTTCATAATGTTACTCTCCATGATAAATGCCAAAAATAGTCAGCATATTAGGTATGATTATAAGATGGAGGAGGAATTAATTGTTGAATTTTATAAGCTAAGTTGTGCAGAATATATTGGACTCATAATAGGGATATGTTTCAGAATCCTGGATTTAATGGAAAGGGTGATACGGAGATGTCCAGAGAAATGAGGAATTAGAGATACAAAAGTTTAGTCAGACTACTGCTTGAGTATGGAGATTAGTTTGGGCCTCCCATTATTCATATCAAATACAGTAGATGGAAGGGGTGCAAAGGAGGACAGCTAGATTTGTTTGTGAAAGTATCTATAACTTGGACCAATGCTAGAATTTTTGGGCCCTGGGTAAGTGTTATTGGGCTCCCCACCAGAGCCGCATTTAGGCTCTGTGGGCCCCTAGGCTTTACATGTGGTGCGGGCCCCCAGTCGGCAGTGGCCCTGGCTGCCTCCAGCTATGGATGCTAAAATTTCGAAATTCTGCCCAAAAAATTTATGGGCGACCTTTTTTTTTTAGACGGGGGATCCAGGGTTGTGGTGCTGGCCCCCTCTTTGTGATGTGGGCCCCCCTTTGTGGTACAGGCCTCCATTTGTGATGTGGGCCCCTAGGCTACAGCCTATGTAGCCTATGCTTAAATGCGGCCCTGCCCCCCCCCCCCCCCCCCCCACACCAACAAAATTTGTACTTTAAACTTTGGTTTTTTGGATAAAGTCAGAAAATTTTAATGCAGAAAACTCAAATAACGCCTTTTTAAAGAAAGTTTTTTTGTTTGGTTTCTGTTTAGCTAGGCAAAATGGACAGCGTGTTCCCTTCAGGTGCCTGGGCCTGGGGTACTTTTGTCCCACTTAATGCCAGTCCTGCCTATAAAGATATTTTATAGGAGTGCTGAGAGTGTATAGTGCATATTGTAGCATAACCGATAGTAATAAAATCTTTGAGGTAGGCGTTCCTTGCCACGGGCCAGTGAGTACTCTAAAAGAAGTTTCCATAGCAACGAGACACACAGAGAGACTAGAGATTACTTAGCAGCAGCTAAGGAGAGCTTGTGAGGAAAAGTTCGATTGTATTTTATGAATGTATTTAATTTAAAATAAAAGTTGTGATTCATATTGTGGAGAAAAGGACTAACAAATTAATTATTTAATTAAACTGCACAAAAGATATCTTCCGAGATAATATAAATAGAAGTACATTCTTAAATACAACACGGCGTATTTCTTAATAAGTAATACCAAGCAAATGCTTATAAGAAATGCGATATGGCGACCCTGCAGTTGATACAAAATAACAACTAAGTTATAATTCGACAACAAGAATTCATCGCGAAAAGATCCTGGAAACGACTAACAACAAATTGACGGCAGCGCCTCCAGCGGACGAGCAGGAACTATTAAGAAAACATATCGCAGTCGGGAACAGCCAAGGAGGAAGGAATAATATGGAGACGACGCAAGAGACCTTTACCACGCATGGGAGTGAAGCAGGCCGGCGGAGGAGTGGGGGGGCATG
Organism: Vandiemenella viatica; assembly: GCA_031002005.1. NCBI lineage: Eukaryota > Metazoa > Arthropoda > Insecta > Orthoptera > Morabidae > Vandiemenella > Vandiemenella viatica. The sequence goes on along the minus strand of JARYHS010011249.1, from coordinate 140,833 downwards.
GCCGGAGTGGTGGGGGCTTGACCGCTTCCCAACAAACACGGGGAATATGTACAAACACCTCAAGGGGACTCTAGGATAAACGTGACGCCGCAATCTGGTGATTGATTATTATGTAACTCGATGATACAAATAAAAAATGAAGAATAAAATTTTTTGATATCCTGCTTAGTTTTCGAGATATTCTGTCTCAAATGTGAAATGGTTTTGGTTGAAATTCAGAAGAAAAAATTATTCAAATTCAAATTTTATGATGAATTTTTATTTAAAAAGACGAGACAAATAAGAAATAAAGAGTAATATTTTTCGATATTTCACCTAGTTCTCGAGATATACTGTCTCAAAAGTGAGGTGTCTTTAGTTGAAATGCAGAAGAAAAATTTCGCAAAAGTCAAATTTAATGATGGATTCTTAAGTAACACGACGAAAAAAACTCGATAATGAGGAATAATTTTTTTCGATATCTTGCTTAGTTTGGGGGATATACAACATCCAAATTGAGGGGTTTAGGTTTGGATGCAGGCTGGACCAAAAATTAATTCTGTCAAAGCCACAATGATTACATGGTTGACATGCAGAATGGATATTTCAGTTTTATTACTACCACTTGTGGTTAGTCTGAAATGTGTCCTAGACCAGAAAAAAAGTAAGAGGACCCACTCTAGGGATGAGCAACCCAGACATTTTGTAGGCTGGTACCAGAAATAAAATGTTTATTCAGTCACCTTAATGAACATTCTCTTGATCAAGATGTGTTGTCTAATTTCGCAGCCCTACTTATTAGGACAATTGTAAAAAAATTATCTCTCAGTTAGATTTAGATCGGGGGGGGGGGGGGAGAATGTTGTACTAAATTAGAAACACATTCCCCAAATTGATTTTCTTCAAAGGCCAATAACTTCTTTGTTTATGAAGCCCATTTTCATTTCTGCATGAACCTGTTTCGACATAAATAGATGAGAAAGATTTCAAAATCGGTAAAAATAGGTATAGAAGTATTTACAAACAGAAACAAGTCTTATATGAAGCTTTAAAAATAACCCAATCAATGGCCTGAAATAGCTATTTAAAAAATTAATAAAACTCACAGCTTCTCACATAACAGTTAATTTCATCATCCATTGTCAGTATAATCTGCAACGTGACGAAAGAAATCGTAATAGTAAATTCACTGAATCGCGAAGTAAAACACGCCCCTTTAAATCTCATTTTAAACACTCGTTAAAAAATAATGCTAGTCTATTATGTGCAAAATAGAAAGTTTGCTGATTTTCAACACTACACCAAGAAAAATTTGAGAACAAAGTCATCCCATTGAGAGCTATGACTAAATATTTATAGACGTGCTGCAAAGTTTGCGGTGTCTACCGCTCACTTCAACAACGATAATTACAATTCAACTTACTTATGAAATGATATTCCAGGTTCTTTCCTGTCTGGCCTATTTGTGCAACCATACGCAACACAAGCTGGCATTTTTAAACACTTATACACAATACTAAATGAAATAATAACTGCATCTACCACAATGTGAACACCTTAATTGTTGGGAAGCGCCATATGGTCGCTGCCGGTGCTGCCACCATGTGGGAGAGTTTAGTGCTTGCTTCACCGATTTAACGTCACTTCTCCTCCATTTAATTCCTTCCTCCATGGGAACAGCTGATCTGGGATACATTCCATCTGTGCTACAGCGACTGAACCACTCGTATATACAGCTAAGTGATTTTTCTAAAGAGTACTAAAGTGTAATAGTCTACCATACACGTTAAATTTTCAAATAATTCACTGTTCATAACCTTACGGAGTGTAAATTATTTTCTGGACCTTTTAACTTGCAAATTAATTTCACGAAGAACAAGACGTTACCTGTGAAGTTAGATTTTAGTAATTTCAAGTGTACTTGATTTTAATTTGCGTAAAGTAGAACAAGGTACACATTGCATAAATTTCGCAAGCTTCCCAGCTGTTTATGTTAACAAACAATTTCTTGAAGATATAGGTAGATTAATGAATAATTTTTACGAGTTGAAAAGTTGCCGACTTTGGTCCAATTTTGACTGAATCTTAATATAATATTAATTTGTCGTAAGAACAGTTTGATTGTTTTTTGGAACTTTCTGTTCCCAATCGGGATTTTTTTTTTTTAGAAAAAAATAAAATATTTTAATATTATGCAAGAACCTGTTGGTTGTAGTGAAGAAAGGCCATTGACTTCCTCTAACGATAGAACTACATCCACTACTGATACGTCGGAGGATTTCTATGGGTTTCCTGAGACTGAGTCCCCGATTAATGACAGGAGTTTTAACAATGTTACTCTGTCCGATTGTGAAGCTACTTTTTCTAATATAGGACTATCTGCCACGGAAAACTTACTAGATCACATTCCCTTAGGAGTAACCGAACGAACAACACTTGATGACCCCGAAATGGTTTCTCCCAAGCATGCAAATATGACAACACTTATAGAAGGCATCACTAATGATGAACCACAGACATTGAGTGGTACTAACAAAAACACTCAACTACCTTCAGACACGATTTCAGACTTAAAACAGTTTATGTTCAGTTTGTTTTTACAATCTCAAAAAGCACTGGCTGAACAGTCTGAACAATTTCAAAATGCAATGGTTGAACAGTCTGAACAATTTCAAAATGCACTGGTTGAACAGAAAAGAGAGTTGTCGGAACACTTTACTAAATCTCATGAGGGCTTATGCAGTAATTTCAATTCGCAGTTCCAAACTGTTAGCAATCAACTTGACAGCATTACAAAGGAGGTAGCATCTAACAAAAAGATTTGTGAACGATATATAGGGGAATTGAATGACAAAATTGACAGTATCAAGACACAAACTGACAACACTGATTTAGCCATTGAGGAGTTGACATTTAAGGTGAAGGGTTCAGAAGAGAAAATCTGGGCAATTGAACAGAATAATACGAGAATGAGGGGTCAGGTAGAGACTATAGTAACAGACCTCCAGGCATTAAGCATACATCATGAAACTTGTAAAGAGGTTACACAACAAAAGCAGGATAGCACCTCTTTGGTTCAGCACTTTGATTCAGTAGTAGACAAACTCAGTACCATGCAAACTGAAGTAAACACCATTCACCAAAAGTTACAGCTCCATGACATGAAACTATCAGAGATACAGACAAAAGGTAAAGACGCACAAACCTCAAATCCTTGGGGTAACCTGAATACAATAACCTTTACTTCCAGTGATAAAGTTGCAATTACAAAATTTTGGGACGATGGGTCCATCCACCCTGTTACTTTTATAAAAAGTTTTGAATCCTACAGGACTTTTGAGAATTATAATGACACAGAGAAAATAAATTGTATTTATCAACATCTCCGAGGTAGAGCTCAAGTATGGGGAGAGCGACAAATCCAAAGATGCAAGTACTTATTATGAATTGAAATCCAATTTTTTAAATTATTTCTGGTCCCAGGAGAGGCAGTACCATGAGAAAAGAGAACTGTGCAAGGGAAGAAGATTTCAGGAAGGGCGAGATTTATATTTAGATTTTTTTGCTGGAGAGGCAGCAAAGAATAATTTCTTTACAGATCCACTCCCCGAAGAAGAGATAGTAAAGACATTGTAGGTAGGATGCCTGGTAAAATACAAGACATTTTTACGACTCAGAATGTTAGGAGCATTGAAGAGGCTGAACAGTTATTATATAGACTTGACAATGGACAATATTATAAAAGTTCTACGAACGATAATTATAATAACAATAACTACAGACAACACAGGGAATATAACAAAAAGAACTCATACTACACTCATAACCAAGGAGACTATCCTAATAACCACCAATTTAATGACCGCAAAACACTAGCGAATAATAGATACAATAGACAGGAAGATTTAAGTAACAACAACCATCATTCTGACTCACAGTCTAATTCAAGAGGTCAACAATTTTTTTCGGGTAGAGGTAAAGCTTACGTAAGATATATCAACCGAAACAGAAGAGGTGATTTTGCAGGAAAACATTTTAAACCTCAAATGGATGTAGACAGAAATGAGAACACACCTAACCCATGTACCAGCCAAGAAGGGAGTCCAGAAAATCCAAAAAATTAGACAATGCCGAAGTTGTGGTCCGGACAGAGGCAATAATAAAAAATGGACCTACCCACGAAAATAGAATAGTATCTGCCCGAAGTGTTTTCCACAATAATCCAAGTGATGACTTGAGAGAAGAAGAGTTAGTTAAGGAAGAGCAAATAGTTAGGGCACCAATCATTTTAGCAACGATGTATGGAAAGAAAGTTGAAGTATTACTTGATTCAGGTGCGGAAATATCCTGTATTTCAGAAAGTTTATTTGAAATGTTTCAGAATTGTGCAGAGCAATTAAAAGTTAGGATAGAAATGTTACCAGTAAGTGGTATGTCTGTAGTAACGGCAACAGGGGGAAAGAGTAAATTAATAAAAAAACAGGTACTCTTACAAGTGAACATAAAAGAATACTCTTTTGATTTTGGTGTTTTCGTAGTACCTGGACTTACAACGGATTGCATTCTCGGCGTAGATTGGTTGAGGACCTTCAACGCGGTTATGGACTTTGAACACGGTTACCTGGAATTCCCAGTAAAAGAAGGAAGACTACAAGTTCCTATGATCAGTTATTGGAGAGAGAAACAGGAAATTACAATTCGTGTTTGACGTGGGGAAATGCGGTAGCAATAGGGAAAGAAAGTAAATTTCATGAGAAATTAGTTAAATGCATTGTGAGAACAATAAAACCAGATATAATGCAGCAAGCTGAAGAAAATAATTCCTTGTTTTGGGAGGATAACAGTAATTATGAACATAATGAGATTTTAAGTAATATTTTAAGAGAATTCAGTGAGGTGTTTTCGGATAAACCAGGACTTGTACAAAACTATGAATGTAATTTTACTGTAACATGCAAAACTCCATTTTTTGTAAAACCCTATACAATACCGATTGCTAAGAGGAAACAAGTAGATGAAGAAATTGAGAGAATGATTAAATGGAAGATTATTGAAAGATCAACTAGTCCCTTTAATAACCCGATAGTAGTTGTTAGCAAAGCTGACCAGTCAGTCCGGCTTGTTTTAGACGCAAGAACCTTAAATAAAGTTCTAGAACGGAAAGGGACCATCCTCCACCTATAGACGAATTATTACTGAATCTCGGAGGAAAAAAGTTCCTAACGTCTTTGGACCTGACGGCGTCTTACTGGCAAATACCTATAGCGGAAGATTCAAGGAAATATACAGCATTTCTTTACCAAGGTCGCAGCTATCATTTTCGCGTTTTACCTTTCGGACTCAATAACGCCGTAGCAAATTTCATCCGAGCTTTAGACTTAGTGCTTGGCAAAGATCTGCTCAACAAAATATTTGTCTATGTGGATGATATATTAATTGCTAGTGAAACAATCACAGAACATTGGAAAACTCTGAGGGAGGTTTTGACAGCCTTAAGAAGAGGGGGAATGACAATAAAGTTGAAAAAATTGCGTATTCTTGACAAGAAAAATTGAATTTTTGGGCCATACCATTACCCCTAATGGAATCACACCGAATGAGGAAAAACTTAAGGCAATCAGAGAGTTCCCGAGGCCCCAAAATAAAGAACAACTAATAAGTTTTTTAGGACTTTGCAATTATTACCGCAAATAGTTCGTGGGCAAATACTCAATAGCCCTCATTTTGAAAAATTGAAAAGAAGAACTCTCACTGGCATTGGACTGAGCAGTGTGAAAAGGATTTTCAGGAAGTGAAAGACACTTTACTTAAGAAAATGAATTTATATGCCCCAAATTGGGATCTACCCAATATGCAGTGGCGTACCTAGGGTGGGGCAGGTAGGGCACGTGCCCTGGGCGCCGCTGAAAGGGGGGGGGGCGCAAAATTGACAAATTATGAAACTTAAATATCAAAATAAACCAAAAATATAATTCTTATCCAAATATTCTCGCGTGTGGCTGGTGAATTTCGTGAAAGAGCGACATGGAGTAAGTAAACAGTGAATCGTGTTAGTTTTTAATAACCGGTACACGATCGGAAGGCACATTGCGTGCTCTGTCGAGAATGTCCTTGAATGGGCCAATAGTAGCAGCCCCCGCCCCGCGCCTAATCTGGCAAGTTTTGTTCTAGGGATATAAGACAAGCCATACTTTCTCTATTGGCTAACTGCTGATATGATTGGCGTCGCGCAGTTGTGCATTTTATTTGTATTGCATTTGTTGCGAGCAATCGTCAAGCTACTCGATATAATAAGTTAAATTACCGTCAACGACAGTGCTCTGAACAAAAGTATTTGATGTTTTTACGGTAAATACCAATATTCATTAATTTACTGAAATTCTAATTTCCACAGTAGGTACTATGCGTGATATTAACATTCGTAAGTGACATGAACTCGAATCGAACTGTGTTTATTTACAGTGAAATATATTTGAATATCGTAATAATTAATAACGTAAGTACATAACACGTGAAAACCTAAACATAGTTAGTAGGTACAGTGAAACACATTTTATGTGGCTTACCGACCGATGCAGGTACCTGAGCAGGGGCGCGTTCAGAGGCTTTAAGTGTGGTTGTTTACTATTTTTCAAGACGCTTTTTTATCATCTTAGTAAATACATAGTTATATATAAGTTAAGCTAGTTAACTATGAAACTAACTTCTAGGCAAATCTGCCAACTCAATTTTCACCCACTTCTAAATATTGTATTAGGCTGAAAATTTGGAATCTTAATGAGTCTGGTGACAATACAGTATTATGAACTTTGAACTTGGATACGGAAAACCTTCTAAACCTGATGTGGAATCCTAGTGGTTCGGGTAAACTATTGGTGATAGAAAAAAAAATTGTTAAGAATCCTGGGCAACTGCTAAAAAAGTGAAAAAAATACAATATGTACAGCCCTAACCCAAGCTTTATGTAGTTTACTGTCGTGCAGAGTGACACACAACACATCCTCCTTTCTTTTATTTGAAAAACAACATATAATTATTTGTTTATTTACTCCAGGTTATTTTATAACCTTCATTCACTTCGCAATCATATTAACACAATATGAAATAATTGTTTTCAAACAAACAGGAGAGTGGGGATGAGGGACGGAAAAAACGAAACTTGCAGGAGGAAATAGCACAAAAATCCAGTAAGTACTTCGAGAAGTCCGCTACTGGAAGTTCGACATGATATAAGGAGTTACCTATATAAACATGTACGATAAAATCCAAGGTATCCAACACTAATTTAGTACAAGACGGGGAGGATGTAACCTAAGATAATTTTGAGTGTGACGAGATTAAGAAGAGAGGCTTCCAGTTCTATTGTTACTGAAGAATTTGAAGAAAACATTAGTAATTTAGTACGAGGAAAACTTGGTGGGGGTGATTACGGTGGATGATGTAGAACACCGAATTAATGTAATACCAGAAGTAAGAAAATAGCATGATATTGGACTTCTACACTTTGATAAGATTACTGGGAAATCATTTCTGACAGATGGCCTGAAAACAGAAATTATTAAAATGGATTCAAAATATTTTCCAAATACTGAAGGTCCTTTCCTACCTAAAAACGACATTTGTATGAACAAAAGTTGTTTAAGAAGACACTAGGTTTTATTTTATTAAGCTCTACCATGTCTTTGTGAGGTTTGCTGGCAGGAGCCCTCTCCAAAGCTTGGAGGCCCCGGTGCACGGCCCCGCCTAGCCCCCCACTGGGTGGAGAAGTGACTCGTTCATGGCTAGTCTATTCCCTGTCTAAAAAAAATTTGCTTTTTGAATCTGTTGTATTATCTTTTCACAATTAGATAATCATCTTCATTAGTGCACGAAGATAAATTTGCCCACTGGAAGGCACGTGAATGGCTCGCTGCCCATTAATATAGGAAGAATCATGGTGAGTGTTTCACCCAATGGGAAGAAACGGAAAGAAATTTGGCAGCAAATAGAGGGATTATTGACGCTGAACTTTAGACCTAGATCGAGGCAGCAATACAAAAGTAGCGTAACGTATTAAAGGGAATCCTTCACTCCATCAAATTTCTTCCAACTTAAAATCTTGCATTACGAGGTCACAGAGAGTCACTGAGTACATGCGATAGATAATCCCATAATTTTGGTAATTTTCTTGGATTAAAAAAGCTTCTGGACATATTTTACCCCGTCATGATTATCTTACTCAAGTTAAAAATCATCCTAGAAACATATATTACTTTCCACCTCATGTTCAAAATGAGTTCATTCATCTGATGTCGACCAGTGTTCGGCAAAGTTTATAGTGAAACATTCGCAAATCAAAATACTAGGGTCTCATGTTTGACTCTACTCCTGACCATGCACATCGTGAGCAGATGTTACGAGTATTGAGATACGTAGAAGTTAATTTTCAGAAGAAATCATTTCGTGTTAGGGAGACTTTTCTCGGTTTCATCCAGATGAGTCGAAAGGACGTTGGGAGCTTAGTGAGTGAACTCCTTAAAGCAGCTAGAGAAAGACGGTATGGATATACAGGATTGTCGTTCACAATGTTATGACAACATTGCTGGGCACCAAACTGGTGCTCATGAAATAATAATCTGGAGATATTTATGAATTTCGATAAACTCAATTTGGTTGATGTACTGTACATACAGCCAAGCAGGATACTATAACGTTTTTCGGAACTACTGCAACTATTTATGTATTATTTTCTCGTTCCACTCTGAGCTGGGAAAAATTCAGGAACTCCGTGCCGTGGTTGTAAAGTCAGAGTCTGGAATAAGATGGAGTACAAAAGTTGAAGCAGTAAAGCCAGCTATCAAAGATCTTGAAGGTTAAAAAGCGGCTCCAGGGTCCTAGCATAAATTTTCATGATGTTGCCTTGGATATAAAGCCATCCTAAACAAATTTACTAATGAAGGAGAGAGGTTGGTTATTGACGCACTTCAGAAAGGTTTCAATCTTTGCCAGGAATGCGATGTAGTGATTGAAATATGTCAAAGGCGAAAAAACGTATGGCTGGATAGTATGCAGAGAACGCTGGTGACTGCTAAGGAAGAATTAGAATGAGTTATGAAGGGATTGCTGGATCGTTATGTGAAATGAGCGAAAAGTTCAGTCGTCTGCATGAAATCGACGCCCGATTTATATGTCTCCTAGATATTAAAAACTGTGTTATGGCACTGACGATTTGGACCATTTAAAGAAGAAGTATTATGAATTTTGTGATTTCTATGGCTGTGATGCAAACGGAGAACAGTTGCATGAAGAAATATGGTATGTTTGAATGCTAGTATTCACAAGAAAAAACCTAAACATAAAAAAATCTGAAGACCTTCTTGAATTCATTGTTCAGTACGTAGATGAGAACGTCTTTCAGAATCTGCGCATTTCAATTCAGATTATGGCTACGATTGCATAGCTATCGCAAGTTGCGGTCGATCAGTAAGCTAAAACTAAATACTGTCGTATCTGAGGGCTACAATGGGTCAAGAAAGGTTATGCGACATACCTTTGCTCATTGTTGAGCGGGAAGACACCGAAGAAACAGATTTCGAAAATGTTATTAAACTATTTGCGTTCCAGGATGCAAGGAAGGTGGAATTTTAAGTTAAATACTATTAAATAAGTTTGTTATTTTTTTCTAAAACAGAAAGTAAATGTTTTTTGTAAGATTTCTGATTGTTTTATTTAGTGTATCTGTTTATTTTATATTTAAATAATTTACGAAAGGGCGCAATTTCAGTGTTTGCCCTAGGCGCCATTTTCGATTGGTACGCCTCTGCCAATATGTGTCCAAACAGATAGCTCGGATTATGGACTGGGGGCTGAAATTTTTCAAGAGGTAGAAGAAAATAAAGTGTTAGAGAAAAGACACCTTGCCTTTGCTAGCCGGGTGCTAAACCAGTCGGAACGTAACTATTGCGTTACGCAGAAGGAAGCACTTGCTATAGTTTGGATTTTCCATAAGTACCGATATCTGCTATTAGGTAGACAAGTTGTAGTTTACACTGACCACAAGGCACTTACGTTTCTCATGAAGTGTAAACTGGTACATGGTAGACTGGCTAGATGGATTTTATTGCTACAAGAATTTAATTTTGAAATTAAATATATACATGGAGCAGACAACTGTCTGGCTGATGCCCTATCGCGAATGCCTCTAGGATTAGAGGATACTGAAACAAACCAATCGGGAATGAAGAAACCGCGGATACTTTATATTAAAGGGGTAACAGGAGAAAAGGAGGTGAGATATTGTTTACAATTTATGCAACAAGAGCAACAGAAAGACAAGGTAATACAAGAAATCATACATAAACTGAAGGATGATGAGACTAATCACAATTTAAAACAATTTTATTTAATACTTGATGAAGTTTTATTTAGAAGAAACCATACAGACAGTGAAGATTGGAAGATATGGATACCCGAAAAATATGTCAATTATTTTATTCTCCAACATCATTTTAGCTATGGACATTATGGGGCAAATAAATGTTACAAAATTATGTCAGAAACATTGTATTTTCCGAATATGGCCCGAAGGATACAGACCGTAATTACCAATTGCGACTTATGCCAACGAGTTAAAGCCGACAACGTTAAGCGGATTGGGGAAATGCAATGTGTGTTACCCACAGAACCCAGAGAACTAGTTGCCCTAGATATTTTTGGACCTTTACCGATGTCTCGTGGAGGGGTAACACAAATATGTGTTGTATTAGACGTTTTTTTCAAAATACATACGATTATATCCGCTAAAGAAGAGTACCACTAAAGTAATTTGCTCAAAGTTTACTAATGATTACATACCACATGTCGGAAAACCAAAAAAAGTACTCACAGACAATGGACCTCAATTCCTAAGCAAAGCATGGAATGATTATTTTGAAAGTCTCGAGATAGAAATACTTAGAACGTCCTTTTACTATCCCCAAGGAAATGCCGCAGAAAGAGTCATGAAAGAATTAGGACGTTGGTTCAGAACATACTGCAATGAGCATCACCAGAGATGGGCATATGAATTAGGGGCTATAGAAGATGTTATTAACACCTTACCGCATGATTCTACATCTGTAACACCTTTTGAACTCATGTTCAGAAAGAAACCTCCTCGCATTGTGTATGAAATTATTCAATTTCCAACAACCACGTATAGTTACGCTGAAAAAATAAGAATGGCATGTGAGCAATTGAAGAAACATGCCGAAAGACGAAGAAGACACCACGATGCACACATCAAGCCCACAGAATATGAAATTGGAGATTTAGTATTGGTCCAAACTCATTGGAAATCAGTAGCAATAAATAAAGAGATAAAAAATTCAAATTCTTATATGAAGGGCCTTATAAAGTAATTGGTAGAGATTACGAGAACTCATATACAGTAGCCTACCCAGGTGGGAATAAAATTAAAGGAAGATATAATGTTATTGGTCTTAAACCTTTCAAACAGCTACCACTCAGTAAATGAGAGGTGGAATATGTAGTAGTCTTAACATGATTAACTGTTTAGGTCCAGGTACCTACTTTCTCACAAATCAATATTTCATTCATGCGGTGTTGTAGTGGTATAGGTAGAAATGTTATTGATGATAAAGATATGACATAAAATGAAAATAATTTGCAGGTATTATAAAGAATTATGTAAAGGAAAAAAAAAAAAGATGTGTACATGTGTACATATAAACTCTTATCATATTGGAATTTACTATTATTATTAAGTTTTAGTTGGCATATTGTGGTTATTCAGTGCCACAAAACACTTGTAAATAGTACTGATTGTTGTGGCTGCGCACAATTCAACTGTAATGATAGTAAAAGTTTATAACCACTAAGTGGAAGCTGTCACTTACCAATGTTGATGATCTCAATCAGATGTGCAGTCTTCGGCTGTTACCACAGCATACCATTACATAAAAGTTTATTGTCTATTAAGACTTTCTTTCAGTAAATATATAGTTTGTAAGGTATACCGGAGCATTAGAATGAATAGAATGAGTTGAGAAGAAACAAGGTGTTGTTATGAATAGAGGTGTTTGCATTAAGAAGTAAAATATCATATAGAGAGAGTACAGCGGCACGGTCGGGACTCAGTTCCTGTAAATAAGGCCACTATCTAGGCATTGCCTTTAAAAGATACCGAAAGGTTCGGGATTTGGTTAACACAGGTATAGCTGAGGTCCAGGTAGAACCTTCAAATGACTTTGTTGTTACATCTCTTAGCCTATATATGAATATATTCAAGATGAAGTAGAGTGGAGAAAAGTTATTACTTATGAGAGAATAATGTAATGTATTAAAGAAATAAAATAAAAATGAAGTTGTGATGGTGATGCTAGATTAGCAAGAAACAATGGTGTTCCAGTCGTATTAGCGAGGGTAGATTGTACTGGTCCAGGGACCAAATATGTGATTTAAATAATGTTGCCGGTTATACAACAGTAAAATGGTTCAAAAGGATTGGTCTTATGAAGAATATAATGTACCAAGGGTAGTTAATAGAAATTTTGAATGGTATGCTTGGAAAACAGGCGGAGGCTATGACAGTTAAAGATGATGTAATTAAAAACAATTCTGTAGTATAGTATACCTATTGTAGTTTTGGTTTTTAAGAGATAAGGACAGTAACTTGTCGAAATGTGTGTTACAGACTATAGGACGTTACAACCAGTAGCGGCTTATGGAAAACCACAAGGGAAAGCTACCTCAAGACATCGGTACTCATGATATGTAAAAATGGGTTATTAGCCAAATGTAAAACAAGCTCTCCTTACCTAAAACGTGACAATTACAGGAAAGTTTACCATAACCATTTATAATGGTATGGATGTCAAATGGTATGGTAAACTTGGGGGGGGGGGGGGCTGTAGCATAACCGATAGTAATAAAATCTTTGAGGTAGGCGTTCCTTGCCACGGGCCAGTGAGTACTCTAAAAGAAGTTTCCATAGCAACGGGAGACACACACAGAGAGACGGAGAGATTACTTAGCAGCAGCTAAGGAGAGCTTGTGAGGAAAAGTTCGATTGTATTTTATGAGTGTATTTAATTTAAAATAAAAGTTGTGATTCATATTGTGGAGAAAAGGACTAACAAATTAATTATATGATTAAACTGCACAAAAGATATCTTCCGAGATAATATAAATAGAAGTACATTCTTAAATACAACAGGGCGTATTTCTTAATAAGTAATATCAAGCAAATGCTTATAAGAAATGCGATAATATGATAGATACTAGGTTGGGTGGATATTATTAGAAGTAGTACATAATGAACAAATTAGCACTTGAATTTCAACAAAAAAAAAAATAATGGGAAATTTTCTTTTGTATGGAGAGCAGTATAGATCCCTGTGCTCCTTACCTGCCTCGAGGTCATTAGAGGCAAGAGAGAGGATTGGGGAGGAGGTTAAGATACAAGAAGGAATTTGGTCATGGGCCTTTCAAGGAGTAATTCCAGTATTCGCTGGAAAACAATGGGGAACCAAAATTTGGATGACTGGATGAGGATTTGAATCTGCTTCCTCCCAGAGAGAGTAAGAGTGTTACCACTCACCAACCAAGCTTAATTTAAGGATATATTAGTACATCTTATCAAAAACTATGAGCTTTGCAGCTAACCCACACATAAAAAGACTACATGCTAGCGCAGTGTTGTTGTTAACATATGGGTTTGGTTGGTTGTGATTACAACATTTATTTTTAGCCCTCCATCAATAATGTGATCTACCCACAGTTTAACTAAAACAAACTTGCTGTTCAGCTACCCCTATGACTGAATTAAATTTAACTAACCTTCATGAAATAGACGATTTTTCTTCATGTTGCAAGTTGATGCTAAGTAACTTTTTATTACCTCATCATCCTGCTTGCCGGTACTTGGCCTACTGGTCTATTACAGTCTGCCTCCAACTTTTAGTTGGTCTTCTAGGCATTTGTTATTCTCTGGAGATGTAATGTTGTACTTGCCATGGTGTTCTCAATCCTTTTCGCATGTTGAAACACCAATTCCCTTATACTGAAGAATATGTTCAAGTACAAATTTATCTGTTATTTGTTTACTCTTAACATAATTTAGCAATATCCCACTGTTCTTACGCTATAGTGAAATGTCACTTATCTCATACTTTTATTATTCAGGCATCAGTAACACAAGCAAGAATTGGTATTGTCATAATTTTGTATGTCTGTAAATTATAGTCACATTAAAGGCATGGTCAATTTTCCTCAGAGATCTGTTGTAGTTAAATTATCTTTCCTCCGTCCCAAATTTCATTATTTAGGCTATTTTGATTTGGATTTGTTACTTTCCTTGAAATTACGTGATTTATGATTTCATAGTTGAAACATCCATGCTAAAATATTTTGTTGTGTTCAAGTGATATACTTGTAAGCTACCTTACTATCCTCCAAATCTGTTAAACACAGTATGTTTATAGTAGAATGGGAATAAGTGGAGGACCAGATACCACAGCTTAGAGCCATATACATAGTAAATTAAAGTTGCAAAGTTAACTACTCAGTCAATACAAAATAGTAGAAAGCAGGCAGTAAACATACATAAAGAGATGTAGTAGAGCATAATCCAATATGCTATATGCAATATCTTGTAATTTCACCATAACACAACACTTTTCACCACTTTAAAAGATCTTCATTATAATAATAAGCCATTAGTAAATAAATTTTGTCATAAATAAACAGTAATAAAGAATTTAAAGTCATTTAAAGTATAAAAACTCTGGCATAATACAAGGTGAGCAGCTGATATCCTAACCACAGTATCAGCTTTGTCCCTTACATGGCAACCGTGACGGAACTTGGGTATTCACCTGTTAAGGAAGTGTTTAAGAGTTGTTAAGAAAATTGAATATTTTGAGTATAATGGAAAAAGTGAATTTTTATCAGTGTTTTAGGACTGATATATAGATAAATGAAAAGGAACATTTAACAATGAAATGACTATTTATTAAACAAAACTGACATCAATTATGAAAAGTATTTAACAATTTAGTACAAACAAAAATTCTAATGTTTGAAATGAAATTTTTTACAATCATGAGACAGTTTGTAGTAGATGTTTAGATTATTTTCTTTAATGTTTTGATGTTTTTTTACTTTTATTTTTTAGATTTTTTGATTGTTCATATGTTTTGAACACATAATGATGCTTTTGGGCATAAGTGAGAGAGAATATGGATGACAGACTAACCCCAGGGATAGTTAATTAGTGGGGGATCTCAGATGTTTTTTTTTTTTTTCTTTTACAAGATTTCAGCTAGTTTTTGTTACAAAAATAACTTCGATCTTCTGGGGGTATGTAAGCTACCTTACTATTCTTCAAATTTGTAAAACAAAGTTTGTTTATAATAGAACGGGCATTACTGGAGTACCCAATACCACAGCTTAGAGCCATACACGCATGTCGCAAAGTTAAATAAATAGCCAATATAGATAATAAATCAACCATAAATAATGAAACTCAAACTTTAAACATACCTAAGCGACCGTAGTAGAACAAAATCAATCACAGTAAATGCAGTAATTTGTCACGATGTAACACATCTATAACACAACACTTTTCGACACTTTAAACATTCTTATTAATAATAAACAACCTCTAGCTAAGAAATCTTGTTCCAAAGAAACAGTAATAAAGAGTTTTAAGTTATTTCAGGAATAAAACACTGGTAACATAATTTATCATGTAAACTTGTGTAAGCACCTTAGAATTTTGGCAAATTCTAGTTTTTGCTTAGGCGGGACTTAAAAATTTCGAGAAGTGTAGTTTTCAACTTTAAGGAATTTCCCTGTAATCTTGCTCACAGTTATAATTTGTCATAAAAATCATTTTTAAAGTGTAATCATCATATCTGGAAACGTTTGATTTAAGAGATATTTAGGTTTGTTCATGTTTTGAAACACGCGATCAGAATGGTGAAATTCTAAGATCTGTAATATTTTTAAATCGCGTAAAGCTACACCGAACTTTTATCACCAGCTGTAGTCAGCACTATCTCCGATATTTTGATAATAAAATTAAATAATTTGGTAAAGTCTAATTAGCAATTTTTAATTTAAGAGAAAATAATGAGCTTTTTTATTGAAAGAGATATCAATTTAAATTTTACATTAGCGGATAGCCCTAATTAAGACGATTTCAGACATATATGGGTTTTTCATCAAAAGTTTTAGTATTTGACCGGTAATTAGGTTTTTGTAAAGTAGATTGTTGTGCACGCGCGTAAAATTTTAGAACACTTAGGGATTTTACCCAAATTTGAATGTATCACTACGCGGAGTCTTAAACAGCTAAAACTTTAAAATTAATTACTCTAAATTTCTCAAGAGACTGCCGCTGGACTTCTAGTAGATAAGTCCGGATACTGTTGAAGTTTGAACATTTTTTAATAGTCGGGATCATCAAATAAATTACACATACTTTGAGCTACGCGGAAAAAAAAGATGTGATACAGTTGCTGACGTCACTGGTTCTAGCCGTTTCTATAAAAAGAGCCCGTCGCCATTATGGTTGTCTGTTCCGGTCTGTCTGTTCCTGTTGGTCGTTCGTCTCGGTGGGTCGTAACTCGCCATGCGGGCTAGTTCGAACATGTTGAAACTTTGGTGTCGGGTTATATAGTAATTTTAATGACTGTTAAGAACTTGTAAATTTACTAAAGGGGTTTCGGTCGGTTAGATTTCTCTCCACAATCTGTAACTTTTGGAACGAGTGTTCGATATGCCTGCTCAACTGTAAATGCACTATTGAACTTTTGAACTTTTGACTTTGAAGAATAAAACTTTGGATTTTACTAACAGTGAACTTGTGTGCTTCAGTAGTTTGCTTGAACCCTTTTCTCAATTTGTGGGTAACAAATTTTGTGGCGACCTAGGCATTTAGTTGAGTCATCCTGGCTACATGGTCAAATCAAATCAAAATATTTAGAGAGTTTTCATCGAACAGTGGGTTGTAAGCAAGAGTGTAAGTTAAGGCACTTAGGCGATACTATAACCCCAGTATCGGTCTGGTTCCTTACACTTGCACTCTAAAACTTCATGAAACAATATGTTGCAAGCAATATTTGAAATCAGCTGATAGCATGAGATAAACATAATTTCTTCCCATATAACATACTAAAAATTTAGAAAGATATGTATATATTTAGAATGATTAAAGAGTATTTTCAATTAAAATGCATTAAAGTCTCCATGCTTTTAAAGATTACGAGCCTGCCAAATAAAATCAATAAAAGAAAATACTTTTAGAATATGTAATAATAACATCTAAAGCTATTCCATAAGCCTTTTAGCGTAATAGGCAGTACTTTAATAACAATCAGGAAAAATAGTGTTTTTTGGTCATGGTGGCATTAAACCAGGAAGTGAATATTTTCAAAAATTAATTACAGAGCAACTATGGCAGCTAGAGACGAGAATCAGGTAAAATAGGTTTTAAAGTTCAAAGAATTATATTTCCGCAAACAGAAGTTCGGTGTGACATCACCGAAGCATGGTTTTCAATGTTTTTAACTCCTGATAATTAAACTACCCATATTTGGTGTCAAATAAAAGATAATTTAATTAGAAGCTCTGTAAATTTTGTTTGAACTTTCTACTGCCTAAATTATTAGAGTTATTAGCTTTTGTGTCGTAGTTTGGAAGAGAGCCCAAAGTTACATTTTGCAGCAAATCTTCTAATCTTACAGAAAATTTCATAAGGACTTTAATTGCTAGGAGCACCTAATTCTACCTACTGATAGAATTTCAGAACTCTACAGTTTGTATTTGCCAAGATTTGAGAACTATTTTGCATAGCGGAATTTTACCCTCACGGAGGGATGCCGAACTTATATATATGATCGGCACAGGATTGCATCAGTCAGTTGCTGGTGATCACTCAGAGCATCAGGGTCATAGGCTGGTGCCATTCTTCATGCTGGGGGGTGGAAGGAGTGCTGGTAGCCTCATGCCTTACGACATTCATGTTAAATTTTTGCTAGTGTGATGCATCTTTCAGATTTTCATACAGAGTTCGGTCTGTTTGGTTGACGTTCATAATCTGCATCAGTAATTTGGCGAAGAAATTAGCCATTTATTTATGAGAATATAGTAATTTCTGACTTTGAAACCATTGCAGTGACTTTAATCTGTGATGTCTACCTAAACCTTTTCTTGCTTGAGGATTGTATTAAGGCAAGTGGTGGCCGTTTTAAGTTTTTACAGTTGATTATCCAGTGGCAAGTATAATACACAGTTAGAGTTAAGTTGAAAAACTGATGTCCTAACCCCGGTATCAGCTTTTTCCCTTACATACTGAAAATTGTAGACCATCCTCAATGTCAGCTATTAATCCCTCATCATTGGCATAAATTAGGGTATAGACGTAGTCATTTCCCTGTAATGTTCAGTAATCTCCAGTGTCTGAGTCATCAGTTTATGTGGCTATTAAAGATTAGTTGGAAGTATTTGTTCAAAATATTTTAAAATCATGAGGAAATACTGAGAACAAAATTGATAATTTGTTATAACCTGTCGGAATAAAATTTATTTTAAATCTGATGGGTAAATGAAGTGAAATGGAGGCCTCCAGTTATTACAGAGATGACCTTGTACTGTATATCTATGTTGCATGTTTACTGTTGGGAACGTATGGTTTTACTAGGTATGAAAATGAAACTATTCTAAAACAAAGTAATTAATAAGAAAGTGTTAGATTGATCTGATCAGAAATATTTAAGATAAAAAAAAAACAGGGAAGGGAATGATTGTTTACCATAAGCGATGGTAGGATGATGGAAAAAAAATGCAACTAATCTAATTTTTAGGTATAAATTCTTCTTCAGTAGATGAATATAGAACACATATGGTAGGAGTCTAAAAGTAAATCATCATTCAACTTATATTTCATTCTTACCTTGCACATTATATATCTTGCATATAGGCTATTAACTGATATTCATATGAATATCTTTGCTTAATGCCATGGTTTTGGCTTCAAAGCCACTTACATTCCTTGCAGACACTTCAGATATGGTTGCATATCAATCACTCTATTAATTTACCTACAATTGATGTCAAACAGATATGCTTATATTTTTCGACCCTATTTTTCACCCCTCCTTTATGGACTGGTACTGCTATTACTCTTTTCCAGTCCTCTGGTAAGCAGAAAATATGGTGACTCAATTTAAATAATGTTTCAAGATAAGGTACAATGTCACGCCTACTATCCTTAAGTCATTTGTAGCAATATTATCTACACCAGCCTCTTTATGCTTTTTTAGCTTTCTTAGTTTCTTGATTATGTCCTCAGGATGAATTTCAAATTTTTAGTCTGCTCATTTCTAATAATATAGATAAGCTCATTCTTCCACTCCCATTCCTGAATCATAATCCATAATAGTCTCACTAAACCAGATACTTAAAATCTCAGCCTTTCTCAAATCCTTAATAACTTCTGCTCTATCCTTATCTATAATTGTTTCAACAACTACCTTCCCCTCAGTTTTCTAGCATTGCTGTAGAAATTTTTAGGTACATCCATCAGTGATACCCCTGCACCAATAATATTCTTCATAAACCCATCTCTAGCCACCTTCCTTGCTACTATCAAGTCTTAGTTTGGTTGTTTCAAGTATTCCCTACTGCCTTGTTGTCTCTTAAGTCTTTTATGTTATTTCTAATTATCTTTGTTCTCTGCTATAGTATGTGGGTTCTGTAATTCGATTTATTTTCTGTTTAGTAATAAATATTTCTTCACTCTTTTTTCCTATCTCCTTGAACTTTCGCTCTCTTTGACTCCACTGTACTTGTGCCATCCTTCCATATGCAGAATCTTTCCCTGAAATATGTCTTCAATTTTCTAAATCTGTGCCTTTTCGTTACTGTATCTGTTTTCTCCTCCAATTTTGGCCACTAATTTTCATCAAAACTGCTTCATAATCACTTACTTAACAAGCCACAAGGTTACCATCTGCCTTGGTCCCCCCCCCCCCTCCCCTGGAAAACCAGCCAGGATGGTCAGATGGGATTTGAACCCCGTGCTCCCGAATGCCATTTAGTAGTGCAAATTCGCACTACACCAGACCTGGTGCCTGTCTTAGTTAGAAGATAGGCAATATGTTTGTACCCTTGTGCTCTACCACCTATGTAACCTCCTACCCTCAGTAAAATATTTGTAAATCTCTGTTCTATTGTGTAATTAATATTACTTCTTACTCAGTTGACACTTGGTAAATTGAAATCTCAACCAATAATGACCATTCTGCTCTCAGTATGAATTTAGTTTCTCCCCAAGAGCCTCATCTTCATCATTCATTTTACACCATGGTAAGTGGCCAACATAGTGAATTCCCCCCCCCCCCCCCCACTCAAGGTCATGATTTATAAACCACTCCAGTAATCACTCCTCTTTCTTGGGGGTATTCTGTGTAACCATCGGGAAAACCTCATGGTCCAGAACTACTTCTTTTAACCAAAACTCTACCTCTATAGTTCCTTGTGGTTTGTGCATCTCTATTAAGTTAGAAAATTATATTACTTTTTTCATCATATTTGTACACTCTTATTACTGGTTTGTAATATTTTCGGCATTAACCTTCACCTTCCCCGTTCTGTCCATGTCAGTTATTGCTTCAGCTGCTTCATCTATTTCTTTATCATTTATTCTTTAATCCATTATGGATCTACAATCATTATCCCTTTGATTATCTATCTCCATCCTCTCACCAGCAGCCCCTAACCTATAAAAAATGGGCAGTATTGATCCCACCATTACTTAGCTTTAGCTAACAACTCAGAAAGTAACACCTTGCCCCTTCTATTTGGGTGTAGGCCATGACTACTGAAACCCCACCTATCAAAATTATCCACAGGTACAGCCACAAAGACATAACTAATGTCTCTCCCAAGTTGTACCTCCATTCCCACATTAACCTGCCTCACAGTGTGGTTCAATGGTCGCAGGTCATAGTGACTTATGATCCACAAGAATTCAAACCTGGTATGCTGAGTGTCCTTCACCACCTTTTTCAGGTCACTCTCTATACTAAATTCACATTTCTATCAATACTATTCCCCATACCTCCCACTGTCACTACCCTATAGTCCTTAGTGAAACTCCTACAAAGTGAACCTATATCCTCTGTTGCCTGACCTAATGTCACAGTAGGTTTGAAAAAAAAAAACCTTGTGACCTGATAACCTGCATTTAACTGATTTTGCAGGAGAGGGTATACACCTCTTCCATGGCTACTATCTAGCAGCATAATCTTTTTCTTCCTATATTTTCCTTGCATGCCCCTATTCCTAAAGACCTGCTGCGCCTTATCTACTCCTACATCTAGCGAGGCTCTTCCCACCTTACTCCGGCAACAGGTCAAACCTATTTTTCTGACTCCTTTATCCTGTTAACTGTATTTCCCCTAAGACCTACTATCAGCTGCTTACCATCCTTGTCATCCTCTTCACTCTTCACTGAACCCACCAACTCACCATTATAGGCTGAGCCTCGACAGGGAAAAACTCAAGGACCCTAACACTTTTGCACAATTCCCTGATTGTTTCACCCATCTACCTGATCGTTTGTTCCCTAATACAAAGTAAACAAAACCATGGGAGAGTCTAATTTATTTCCCAAGTTCCCTCTCCCCTAACACCCAATGACACCATTTTTACACCCAATAGAATGACGCCATTTGCCATGCACATGCGACAGGGGCCACACTTTCCAGGCATGATTTTTCCCAAATAGTTCTAGTACCTTCTAAACAAATTAAGTAGTATAAGCAATACTCTATAATCTTAAATTTAACTGATAAAGTAGTTTAGTGAAATTCATTCTGTATATTGTTTTAAATAAAATTAGATTAAAGTTTTGCCCCTTTTATCAAGTTACTGTAATCTTTATATATATAAAAATCTTGCGTCACGATGTTCGTCCGGGATGAACTCCGAAACTACATAACCGATTTAGATGAAATTTGGCTTACTGTGTCTAATTTAGTCCAACTTAAAAGATAGGATAATTTTTATCTTGATTATAGACCTCTATATTTATTATTTGTGAAATAAATGTTCATTAAATGTTTGTCATAGGACAATGGTTTGTAATTATTTGTAAACCACCAAAGATAAGCGGTCTGCTGGCTTAGTGGTTAATGCGTCTGACTGGAGATGGAAAGTTCCCCGGTTCGAGTCCCTGTCTCAGCGGGGATTTTTATAGACCCTTAACCTGGCATTTATCTCCGGTGCAGCATGCTGTGTAAGGTGAAATACGCCAGGACGGTACTGTGGTTCGGATTCGACATTAAAATGTAGGTCCCCTGTACCAGGCAGGATGGGCGGGCTAAGTAAAGGCACCTACGACAGTGGCAGAATGCCCAGCCAGTAGAAACCATGTCACCAGGTCATTACGACCACACAAAATTATTATTATAGTTCCATAAGTTTCTAACAGATGGTGATGTGTTAACTTATCGATACAACACTTGGTTAGCTAGGTTGGGTAATCATCCAGTAGATCAAGTTCTGTTCCAATTTATTTATGCTACAGTTTATTCCTAACAGATGGCGGTGTGTTAATTTATCGAACCATCCAGTAGATGGGGTTGTATTTCGATTTATTTATGCTACAGTCTATTCCACGCCATATGTGCGAGTTTCTTCCATTTTAATTGTGCTGTGTACTGTGTTATAATTATACCATATTGTTGTTCATCGTTTGTGTGTCATTATACCTAACGACAAAGTAATTACACACATTGAAGAAAACGTTGTGATAAATTCGAATCGTGTAAGTATTTCTCGCTAGCTTATCATTTTTCTTCTTCTTTTTGTTCAGCTATAGACCACGTGTCAATTTCGATTCCTCTCCTGTTGTTTTTTCTTTCTTCCTCCCCAGTACTCCATTATTGCACTCCTCTCTGCCTTTGAATCCTGCCATATTCAAAGTCTGCTATCGAAAAAATTTTCTTTCCATACAGTTCACTGGTATTATTTCGTTTCAAATCTTTCTAAACCTCTTGAAAGCCTGGTGTCATCCATGCTATAAATGTATCGAAAAAATATAATTCTTCTTTTTCTGTTCTTTTTCAATGTTATTATATATTTCATCATTAGTTCTTAACTTCCATTTTACTGTATTTTTCAAAGGACCCAAAAATTCCGGTTTCACCACTGTATTATAGTGTCTTATTTTAAGGCTTTCAGAAAGGCACTTTTTGTTGTAATTAAAATATTTTTCAGTGAAATGTCACCAAAGAATCTAACCTCGACAATGCATGTAGCAGAGAGGCACACGACGAGAGAGCTCATCAATCAGCAACACAAATCGCGGCAAGTAAGGAAGTTCAAAGAATCAGGACAGCTGAGCATCGTATGCAAGAATCTGGTGGCTTCCGACAGACATTACCAGTGATTCCTCACTCTACTTTTGCCGATGAGATTAATGTATGTTTAAAACAATCGTTTTTATGGCGGAATGTCGAAACACTTTGATTGACCATGAACATACGAGTACAATTGCAAAATGATCCATCGGCACAAGTATTTTGTAAGCAATTGCTGGATATTGGAAAAGGTGAAATAGAACTGCATCGAAATACACAATACATCAAATTGCCAGACAAATTTCGTTGTTCACTCAAAAATGAACTAACTCAGTGTGTGTTCCTGGATATATCAAATAATTACTTAGATCATAATTGGATCAGTATTCGTGTTATTTTGGCAGCAAAAAATGTTGATGTCAACGAAATTAACTTCCAGATACGACAGTTGTTGCCAGGTGATCTGATGTCTTTTAAATCAATAGATACTATTGTAGATGAAAATGAAGCCGTAAATTTTCCAAATGAGTTTTTAAACTCTTTGGATATAACAGGAATGCTGCCACACAATCTCCGGTTAATGATTGGTTCACCGATTATTCTTCTTCGTAATTTGAATCCACCTAGATTATGCAACGGTGCACGTTTGGTGATCAAAAGGATCACCGGAAATGATCTTGAAGCAACTATTTTGACTGGAATGTTTAAAGGAGAAATCGTCCTGTTGCCACGTGTTCCAATGATACAGTTAGAATATCCAATACCATTTAAAAGGCTTCAATTACCGATTTGTTTGGCTTTCGCTATGACAATAAATAAGTCACAAGGCCAAACAATGTCCGTTTGCAGCTTGGATTTGGAAAATACGTGTTTCTCCCATGGGCAACTATATGTCGCCTGCTCACATGTAGGGAAACTATTAAATCTATTTGTATTAGCAAAAGACAGGCTAACTAAAAATATTGTGCACCAATTAGCGCTTAGATAAATTAAAATTATAAATTGTAATAATTTAAAATAATGAAAATAATTGTTAAAAATGTTTAAAAAATCAACTTCATAGGCCTCATTTATAAAACTGAAATTTCAGTTTATATAAATAAATAAATAAAAAATAATTTATTTATTTATTTTTATAAATATCAATTTTATATAATTTCAATTAAGTAACTTGTAATAAAATGTAAATTAAATTTTTTTATGGTTGTTTGTCCTTAATTTCAATTCTCCGTAATTATTTACCAATTAAATTTGAATTTCCAAATCGACTACAATGTATTGTCTTTATTAGTGAATATTAATTTGACTATTTTAGGAAGTTTAGAATAACATTAATCAAACGTACTATAATTACTAAGTCACAGCAACGCGTGACCGGGTCAGCTAGTTAATAAATAAATACAAATACCTTAACTATGATATTTTTACCAACAAGTTGCCATTTTAATATTGACATAAATAATTAAATAAGAAAGTATTTTATTTAAAACAGAACTAGTCAATAAATATATCTTATGATATCAGAATTGATTTTTTAGTATTAATACTATTTATAAGCAAAGTATAGACAAAGCTCTATAATCTTAAATTTAATTGATAATGTAGTCTGATAAGATTTATATTCTGTATTTAATTTTTTAAATAAAATTAGATTAAAGGTTTACTTCTCAATCAAGTTTCAGAAATTAATAAACAAATAAAAATACTTTAATTACAATATTTTTCTAAGAATTTGCTATTTTCATATTTTTGAAATAATTAAATAATAATGTATTATATCCAAGACAGAAATAGTCAATATATATAAATTATGATATTAGAAGTAACAATTCAACTTTTTGTTATTGGTACTATTGCTAATATACAATTTTATTCAGCTACAACTAATGTGGATAAATTTTTTTATAATGAGTCATACTATTTAACACAAAAAATGTGATTGAAAGTAACTATTGAAACCATAGTTATTGTATCCTTTGTTACCTTGTTGGAATCACAGTGCTCTGAAGTACTTCAAGAACTCTACAGTCATATACTGGTACTCTTTTATCCATCAACACTTAAACTGCAAGAAAAGAGAAAAAATAAATAATTAAAAACTGCTTCTGACACAAATTTGAATTATATAAACAAACCTGAATCTAGTCAAAAGCATTACAGCCAGATGTAGAAAAACAAAGGTTTCTGGATGAATAATATCATCATTATTTTTGTAGCATGTTATTTCAGGAAAAACTTTCATTAATTTATTATACACTGCCATGTGTATATATGTATAGTAGAAGTCCAATTATCCAAGGTAAATGGGACCGGGACCACCTCGGATAACGAAGAACTCGGATAACTGGAGGCCAAGGAAAGAGGTTACAATGAATCCAAAAACATATTGAAACTGAAATAATACAATTTATTTATAGTGTAAAACTAATTTGTGAAGCAATAAAGTTGTTTTTTGTACATCAATTATGATCAATTGTCAAAAAAGTCTTTAATTATCTTCTGTGTCATAATTTTGCTTCTCATCTTAGCCAGAGTATAGCGCCAACACTGTAGCATCATTATGTCAGCTGCTGCGCTTTCTTCCTGTTGCTCAATATACTAAAGTGCTGCTTCTATTCTTTTTAAACCTTCAGCATGAGATATTTTTGGAACAGTTTCATTTTTATCTTCTTCATCTTCTTCTCCTTGTCCGCTGACAACCATATTAACAATTTCGTCATTTGCCTCGGTTAACCCAGTGGCTCGGATAATCTGAACTCGGATAACTGTACTTTTACTGTACTATAAAACACTACATACATTAAAAATAAAATGGACACACTAAACATAATACGACAGATACTATATTTTCACAAAAAATACTGCCCTTTGACATATGGCCATCATATTGTTTAACAATTGACAACGAAGGATTAAGACAGTAAGAGACAATAATAAATTCCATTCAACATTGAAGGAGTACTTGCTCAACCAGTTTTTCTACAGAATTGAAGAGTGATTAAAAAACAAAGGTTAGTCCTAAATTAGTGATTATCATTAATGTAGAGATTGAGTAATAGAAACTGAATAACTGTATAAATAATGTACTGATATTATTTGTTTATCTTTAATTACAATATATTTTTCTGTACATAACTTCTTTGTAGATGTAGCCATAGACTGAATATGACAATTTTGTGTTTGTTTGAGTGAGGTCCATCTTCAAACAAACTATTTTGACATACTCCATTACATTTGTGCTTTGTACTATGTGTGGTCCTAAGGAACTAATAGATACAATACAATACAATGTGACACCCTTAACATTATGATGTTTAGTATATGTTAAAATCATGATGCATTCAATCATGTACTAAAAAAATTAGTAACAAAAAACCAATCATATATAGTCATAATTTTTAAAAGTGAATTTATAAATTGCTCTCGGGTAACTAGCTGAGTTAGCGAAGTGTTATCTCATGATATTTCAGCAATCACATTGTCTGTCACCATCTTCTGGTGAAGTGCCAGATGTGGCAGAAAGGCTGAGGCCTTCATAGCCTGCTCGGTAGTCGAGTGCATGCGATATTGTTGAGCACATTCATGATTGGTTGACATGGGACCGCCTGGACACCGGGGTGGGGGTACCACAGGAAGCAGCCTAGCGAGCGCTCTGTTGATCTGGATACACCATGTCATGTGTATCTCAGCAGCGCTGTCAATGCACAACATTGATGACTTGCGTCCAAACATCACTGATTTGGTACCTGAAGTCCCAGTTGACAAGGTTTGACATGAGACAAACATGCTCAAGAAAATCGTGTGCACTCAACCGCATCCACTGGCAAGATATCTGGCAGATAAGTTGAAAAATTTGAGGAATTCAGCTTTTCCAATCATAAATTCTTCTGATTTTATAAAAATGGTCAAGGACAGATGTCTGGATGACAATGACTTACTAGTAAGCTTCGACATGCCAACAGATGAAGACATCAAGATTATGGCCAGATAATCTCAACCTTCCACAAGAATGGGCGTCCCTTATTAAATTCTGCCTTAGGATAACTTTCTTCCAAAATAAGACCCACTTTTACCAACAGAAGGAGGAAGCAGTGATGGGTTTTCCACTGTCTCCAATTGTGGCCGATGTGCTTATGGAGGCATTCAAAGCTGAAGTCATCAACAATTACAACCTGAAACTGTCCTTGCAGTTATGATATGTGGATGACACATTTGTTATCTGTCCTCATGACAAGAATTCCTCCAGGCCCTTTTACAACATTTGAACAGCACTCATGACAAAATTAAGTTCACCATGGAAATTGAGATGAAAAAACAGCTTCCTTTCATGGATATGACTGTGAAGCAGAAGGAAGATGACTCTCTGGGCCATGAAGATTATCGGAAACACACCCACAGGAATGCTGCATGCAGCCTCTCACCTTCACATCCATGCATCAATAGTTAGTGATGAAGCGAACATAGCCACTGAAAGACAAATTATAAAGGAGACGTTTATGGCCAATGGCTACAGCTTTGACATTATCAATAAGACCACCACAACACTTCAACCTCAAGTGCTGCCATGTACTTCACCAGCCCAACCAACAGACCCATGGTTACCTTATGTTCTGGGGGTAACACATAAGATTGGTCCTCTTTTAAAAAAGAAAAATATTTGTCTGCTATATAGAGCACCAAGGATGATTTCTGATCTGCCTGTAAGGGTAAAAAACAAAAAGCAGACATTACAGCACCAGGAGTATACAAAATACCCTGTAACTGTGGCCAGGTATATATATAGGGGAAACAGGATGCATGATCAAGGAAAAGCTTAGTGAACACAGTAGACATTTGAAAAATAACGTCATAAGCTGTAGCACAGCATTCAGCTGACAGTGAGACTCATGTGCTGGTTCCGGAAAACAGATAGTGGCCCAGACGCATCAGAGAAGCATTGGAAATATAAAAAAAGAGATGATGATATAACTGCAGACAATGTGCTTCAGCTTGACTAAATACGGTGATGCCTGGTCAGAAAACATGGGACGCAAGCCGCCATCGGACCGTCAATACAAATGCGGCATCAGGAGCTATTTACAGGTGGCCATAATTCAAGGCATGGTAGTTCTCTGATGAAGACCATAGAATAAAGGCTGTAATATTATGTTTCAATAAATTTATGCATTTCCACCTGGAAAACCAAGATAACATGGACAATGACCGTGGAAGTCTACGCAATCACCTTAGTTCCATACTGACATACTAAACTATATAACGCTTTCTAGATCAATATTTACTTGCTTAAAATCCCCTCTCATTTAATTCATATAAAAAAATAATAAATATACTTCTGACTGTATGCCAAAAACATAATCATTTATTAGATTAATGAACAGCAAAAATGATCCTAACACACTACCATGACTGAACTCAACTTGCACCTACACTGATTTAGTATTTTCTATCCTGATTCTTCCCTTCCTAACTCTAAAGAACTTTTGCAGCCATCAAGAGACATTCTGATTTATCCCAATGGTTTTAATCTTATTTACCACCACTTACTGGCTTTCTCGGTCAAATTCCTTGGTCAGATCTATGAGCAATATATTAAGTTTAACCCCCTTATCCAATTCACTGAAACAGTTTAAAATTAAAGAGCCCAAATGAGATTCACATGAATAAACATCCTAAACTCTTGTTGCTGATTAAGAAAATATTTTTCCATAGATATTTCTTACTCATTTGAAAATCAAACTCCCAAGCAACATGTCTAACACTGAAGACTGCAGCTTTTAACTTTTTTAGTCTCACCTTCTTTCTGAAATATTACTGTGTCAAAAGTCAGCTCACTAGTAGCATAAGGTCTTAGTGTTCTGATGACTCCTGCCACTTTCCATAGGATTCACAGAGGTAGCACTAAAAATAAGCCGAAAGAATACAGACTGTCATATAAAATTACAAGACCACGAAGTTGAAGTTGTTGACCAATTCAGCTACCTGGGGAGCATATTTGCTAATAACGGTAGAAGTGAGTTAGAAATAATGAATAGAGTAACCAAAGGAGCCAACTTCTACAGTACCGTGCGGGGCTTACTATGGAACATGAAGGTTCCCAGAAGAACAAAAATTGTCTTGTACAAATCATATCTCATCCCTATTCTAACATATGCTTTTGAAACATGCACACTAACATCAAGGGACCTTATCAAGATCCAAGCATGTGAAATGAAGTTTCTTAGAACGACCCTCCAGAAAACTAGACTTGACCACATAAAGAATGATGAAATTAGATCAAACCTAGAGCTAAGAGAATCCATGGAAGAGAGATAGGTCATCAAGACTTTGGTGGTTTGGGCATGTGAAGAGAATGACTAGTAAAAGACTGTCAAAAACTTATTTGGAAAAAAGGATAGTGGGCAAAAGACCAGTGGGAAGACCAAGAAGAAGATGGACAGACCAACTGAAGGAGGACGTAGAGAGAAGAGGCTGGAATTGGGAGTACATCACAGACAGAGAAACTTTTCTGGACAGGAAAAGGTGGAAAACAATCGTCTATAACAACCAAGGCTCGTAAACCACACCCGGTAAACTGGAGATGGTCCCCAATGATAATGATGATGATGAAGAGCCCTGCACTCCATTACAACCATTGGCACTAGAATTGATGTGATACAGCCCCACAGAGTTTCCTCTATGGTACTCATTGGATAGCAGGCTGTGTGGATCTCAGGAGCCATTCAGCTTCGAGAAAAAATCCTCAGCTTCATTGGGCCATCTGGGCCATAGCCAGGCACTCTACCGCCTGAGCGATAGACTGCCACTTACCGGGAACAGAGATATATATATATATAAAAAAAATAATAATAATTAAAGGTTGTTTATGATAATATGGTGAGGACAGAATTGCTTTTTGAAGGCTTGAAATATAAATATCTTTGTAACACTCACCAAAGTTGAAGGGAGGAGGGTACCTACGCAAGTCTTGCGCAAGACCAGCCACCTCTCTGTTAACTTGAAAAAGGGGATTTTCACCCGAAATATTGTTTTTTCTTTGTTTGTGTGTTGTGCTGTGTTGCTGCTACCCTCCTCCCTTCAACTTTGGTGAGTGTTGGTTGTATTTTCCATTTCTTTTCCATGTAGATATTGCCTCGCGGCATTTCTTTCCTTTCATTGATACCTAAATATCTTGGTAAACTATTTGAACTGAGCAGGACACATGAGGCAGGTGACAGGAAAACCTTTAATTATTGCAGAGAGTGATTAGAGTATGCTCCAGAGAAATGAAGGGACTGGGTAACAAATTTTTTGTCAGCCCGTTGGTTGAATATAGTGATGTCATTTGGTGCCAACATTTTTGGTATCAAATACAGGAGGTGGAGGACTTGCAATGGAGAATAGCTATGATAAAAGAGCTAGATTGAGATCATTGGAGGACAGGAGGAGATTGAAGAGAGTGTTGACTATGTATGAGACAAAAGTGTGTTATGAGACTTGGAAAGATTTTGTGTGTGTGCGTGTCTCATCACTCTCTTAACTGGTTTGATGCAATCCTCCATCTCTTCCTATCTTGAGCTAACTTCTGCATCTCAACATATTTCCAATTATCTACTTAATATATTCTGATCTCTGTCTACTTCTACTAACAAATTAACCAATCATGCATGTCTTAAAAATGTGACCCAACATCCTGTCTCTTCTTTCTGTAAGACTCTTCCACGAAATTCTCTCCTCACTCATCATCTGCAAAGCTTGTTCCTTTTGTACTTTATATGCCCACCTAATCTTCAGCACCCTTCTATAGCACCACATTTCAAATGCTTCAGTTTTCCTTCTTTCCGGTATGCTCAGTGCATGAGACATAGAGTTTTAAAAATTCTTTGTGAGTTCTATATCAATATTTGAAACTAAGAGATTTCCCTTTCAAGAAGGCTCTTTTTGCTATTGCTTTTTTGCTATTAACATAATTCTTGCTTTGACCATCAGTTTTAATTTTATGTCCCAAATAGCAGAATTCATTTGCTTCTCCTATTGCAACTGATCCTATTTTAAAATTTAATCTACTACTATTGCTATTATTTCTGCTACATTTCATCATTTTTGTCTTGCTTTGGTTTATATTTAGTCCAAAATCTTCCTTCAGTATTTTTCCATGACATTCAGTAACTTTTCAATATCCTCTGTCTGTTTTGCTAATAAGACAATGTCATCATCAAATCATAGCGTATTGATTTTTTCTCCTTGAACACCTATGCCACAATCAAAATTTTCTTTTGCTTCCTTTATTGCTTCCTCTACATACAAGTATAATATTAATGGGGATAGGTTACAACCTTGTCTTGCACCCTTTTTAACCGATACATTTCTCTTGTCATTCACTACTCATATTATAGCCAATTGATTCTAATAAAGATTATCAATTATTATTCAATTTTAGGTAACAAGGAAAGGGAAGAAATGACACAAGGCAATATTTACATGGTAAAGAAAAGGAAAAAAAAAACACCCAAAACTCACCAAAGTTGAAAGGAGGAGGGCAGCAGCAACACAAAACAACACACAAACAAAGAAAATACAAAATTTCGGGTGAAACCCCCTTTTTCATATTGACAGAGGTAGGTGGCTGGGCTTGTGCAAGACTTGCCTTTGTTTGTGTGTTGCTTTGTGTCACTGCTGCCCTCCTCCCTTCAACTTTGGTGAGTGTTGGTTTTTTTCCCCTTTCTTTTCCATGTAATTATTCAATTTTGATATTTTAGACCTGGCTTCCTTAAAAAAAATTAATAACTTGTCCCACCTAATGTTATCAAAAGCTTCAGGCATTCATCTTATTGGTGGAATAATTAGGAGTAATCCTTGGAAGGGAAATTATGAGCATGAGCACAAGCTAGCACTCGATTTTATGCATAAGGGAGTGGGAAAATTTTCTTTTGTGATTACGATAACAGAGATTGGAATAAATTACTAAGGGAAGTGATGAATAATCTACCAAAACTGCTGACTGAATTTAAAATTATAAATGGCAAAAGTTAACAGGTTGGGGGATTTACACTCAAAGTATAAAATGTTAATAATAATAATAAAGGGGTAAATAGATGACTAGGTAAATTGCCACTGGTGCATGCACTCCACTGCAATTCAAAACTATGGGAGATTGCTAGGATTTATTCACATCTTTCCCACTGCCATATGTCTTGCCTCCTACATGACAAAGTTTATTAACCAAAATATTGTGATTTTTTTTTAAAAAAAATGTCTCATCCTTCTGCTTTTATCTGTATAAGTGACAGTTTATTTTTCCTTGCCCTATTTTATTTTCTGATTGAGTAAAGTAACATATAACATGGAACAGTAGCTTAATATTCCTACATAGGAATATTAAGCTACTGTTCTGAACACACAAATAAATAGTCCAACACAAGGAATGAAAGAGAATATATCTTTGCAGGAGCTTCTATGCATAAGTAAGAATGGGAACACTTGATTATTCTATATTATTATAAGGAAACAGAATATGTGAGATGCATGAAGCGCCTGGTGTCAATAATATTAACAAAAATACCTTGAAGATTAATGGAGGTGACACTGGAAACCTAAAAGTATTTATATCTGGATGTTGTGGATCATTTTCCTCAATTACTGATAATAATAATCAATAAATTATGGCAAAGCAATTGACTTTTTTGTATTTATTGGTCTCCCGTACGCGTTTCACTTCTTTTGCAGAAGCATCTTCAGCGGGTTTTTTATTTTGTGATCTATATCCGAAATAATGAAGACACTTCTCACCAAAAATGCAAAAGCACTGATGCTGAGAATAGAACTAAAAGAAATGCAATAGACCACAAAATAAAAAAACCACTGAAGATGCTTCTGCAAAAGAAGTGAAACATGTACGGGAGACCAATAAATACAAAAAAGTCAATTGCTTTGGCGTAATTTATTTATTAATAAAACTAAAAGTATTTAATTGGAGTTTGGAGATGTGGTGCGTGCCAGAGGACTGGTACGTAAAGAAGAGATGACAAATAGGGCTGAGAACTGTTGGCCTCTTAGTCTTACCATAATAGTTGTAAAGTGGATGAGAATTTTGTTATTCATATATCTTTGGCATAAAAATATGATTTACAGATTAGCAGCATGTTTGGTATAGAAAATGGATGTTAATTTCATAGTCTGGATCACTCCAGTGCACCTGACAATGTCAGTTCTGGTGAAGATGCATAATGTTAAGGCCACTGTGGGAATCATAACGTTTCTTCCTGATTGGTATTCATAAGAGCTAGAAAGAAAAGAGAGTAGGAAATGTTGTGCCAGAGGTAGTGTAAGTGAGAACAATTTTACAAGTTAATGTATTGGGAACAGGGGGAACTTTTTATAAATGAATTATTAAATTATTGTCTTCCAATTAGCAGTTAAGTGTGTAGATGTTTTAATGTTGTGTAATAAGTTCAACATAGGAGAATATTGAGAACTGTAGGGAGAATAAGATACTGCTCCACATTGTTAATCATGGCAGGCAAAAGAGAAATTATGAAGTTGTAAAATAATTTTAATAAGGGAATGAGGGCTGTTCTAAATAAAAGACAAACTGAAAAAGTCAGTAAGATGCTTAAGGACTTAGGTTATTTGTATATTGAAAAGGAAATAATTAGAGATGTACTGACTTTTGTATGTAGGTTGGAAAGTGGATTATTACCAAGATATGTGTCTAGACTAATACAAAACAATAATGATGTACATAATTATAAGATAAGGCAGGTAAATCATTTCCATTCAACTTATAATAGAAGTAGTAAAGCACAGAAAACAGTGTTGCACAAAGGTTTAAAAATATATAACAAATTACCTGCAGAAATAAAAATGACCAGAACTGTTGCAAGCTTCAGAGAAAAGCTGGGTAAATGGCTAGAGGAGAGATATTGTAATATTTTCTTGTGAAGGATTCAATGAAATTAACACCTTGTTTATTTTCTTTTTAATGTGATGTATGAATTATATATATATATATATATTTGAAAATAAATATGTAGTTAGGTAGGGCAGCATGGAATGAATATAAATTACAAAACAAGTAAGATAATTTGGTACACAGATAAAGAAATAAATGTTCTGTATGTCTGAGCAGTGGTGGTTAAATTATTGATTGATAGCACAAAATGAAAAATCTGGGTAGGTGGTTGTAGGAATGGTTGCAAAGTGCTGCACTTAACAGGGAGTTTAGATTGCAATGTAACCCGGGGAATACACTTATGACTCTGATTGTAAAACACTTATTGAGGAGATTTTGGGAATAAATTGTATACTCATTCTGATGGGCAACTGTTTTATGGTGGGGCAGATGTAAGAACTTGGAGAATGGAAGTAGGTGATCTGGGATATGAGGTGGGTCATGGTCCGGGTGGGGTAGGCTTTGATAGTGGTAGCGTTGTCAAGAGTTATAGTGTGTAGGTACAATTTGGACATTTTGCAGAAAAGTCTATTACTAGGAAAGGAATTGTGGCTTGGTTTAGGAGCAGTGGAGAATTGGT
Source organism: Vandiemenella viatica (assembly GCA_031002005.1). Taxonomy (NCBI): domain Eukaryota; kingdom Metazoa; phylum Arthropoda; class Insecta; order Orthoptera; family Morabidae; genus Vandiemenella; species Vandiemenella viatica. Next base: position 105,996 of record JARYHS010011249.1, on the reverse strand, counting down.
TAATTTATTAGTCAACAAAATAGCAACGATGAGTTTGACTGGTCCGAGACAAAAGGCGATATCTAATGCTTTAATAAATGTAATGTTGCTCACTCAAACCAAAATAGATATACATCATTACAGAAAAAAACTTTAATTTATGCATCTTAAAATATCAGAGTGCAAAATAATTAGTTTGCAACATGCCACTGTGATCAGTCAGAACTCTCTTAAAACATGAGATTAGAAATATATCAGTAAGTTAATGTAGAGTTCTGTTCCATAAAATTAAAGATTTATGGCAGTTGTTGAAGAGAAACTGCAGTAATTGTTATTTATTTTAAATATACATTACTTTTATATAATTGTTCATACATGTACATAAATAGGTTTGCAAATATCAGGTTTCCTTTTGTATTTTAAAGTTTTATTATATGATTTTTTTTCATAATATCATTGGGAATGTGTATTCATATTATTGATACTTTAAATAATCACACATCTTAATATCCTACTATCATTAATTTTATAATTTCAAACAACAGCACGATTTTAAAAGTAAACATCAAGGTAATATATTATTATATGAAGCTGTGGTAGATAATTAAATTTTTTTTGTAAGTATGTAAGGAATAAACTATACTATTTAATCTAAAACAGGTAATGTCAAAATTATATTAATTAAACCTTACCTTTAATAAACCATTATGAACAAGTCTCAGTAATGTTTCAGCATACATAATGGGCATACTGGAATTAGTGTTCCGTTGGTATTTATATTTTAAGCTAAATCCAAACATGCATGCTGTTCTCTTGTATGCTAACAACTGGCAAAGTGAAAGTAAAATTAATCAATAATTGGTATTATATCTGTCAAACTCAACAGAAAGATTGGTAACAGACACAAGCAAATAAATTTGAAGATATGTGATGTTAGCAGTTAAAGCAATAAATGACATTTTTTTCCTTTTACCTCCAGGTTCTATTCCCACAAAGTTATTTTTATGAGTTAGTACAGTTTACTATTGTTATCAAAACAGAAATCTTCTTAAGGAATGCAAATGAAACTATAATCACAGAATTAACTTCCTTCAACTCACTGAAAATATGTTAGCAAGTAGGTTTACATATTGATTGAAATAAGAAGAAATATGTGTTTAAATTGACTGCTTCCATTTGTAGGCATAAAGTACTATTTGAGCCAGAGGGCTGTTTCCTGCCACTGGGGTCAATCAATGGCCAGTCATTGATTTGGGTGGTAAATACACTGGCAGTAACCAAGGATACACCATAACTGATTCATCACAGAAATCCAGAATGTTTGTACAGAGTATTTTTTTTAAAAAAAGTTTATCTACATTATTTCAATGAAAGATTATTTAAATTTATTTAATTAAGTTTTTAGACATGAGAAAAGTATTTGGTTCTCCACTGAACAAAAGTGAATTAAATGATTTTGTTCGCTGGTCCACTTGTAGATTTGTTCCATTACATGAACTGTTTATTTGCTTCTATACTAATGATTATTAAGAAGCAGGTTTTTTTGTTATTAACTATCATGTAGCAGATGAAACTGATTAGTAATTTTAATTGAAGGTAGGGAAATAAACTTCTTCTCTGACAGAATATATCATTTTTTTACCTAACTTTTTATTCACAATGAACAATCAAACAATTTGTAAGATGCTACACTGTTGTGGAGGTTAGCAATAACTGCGTAGATCTCAACTTTAACCATGTAGCCTTTGGATATAACTTGTGTTTGAAGAATGGCCACCACCGAGATTTTATAATCTCAATCAAGGAATAGGTAAATCTGCATCAAAGTCACTGTTACTATTGAAAACTCAAATGTTCACTATATTCTTAAAATGTCACAAACTTTGGCATCAGAAATCTTCACCAGAATAATTTTACTGCAGAAACGATTAACCCATTCGAATCAGACCAACCTCATTACGCCTAACCGCTTACAGTTATATGAGGGTGGGCAACAATTTCACACATTAGCTTAAATTTTCAAAATGTTTGCCAGATGTAGTGCATCATCGTATCGCCTTGTAGCTATCTGCGTAGCCTCACATTGCGCTGTGAAGATGTGTGGTATATTTCCAACTGATTTCAATGAACTACAACGAGGCTTCCCCCCCCCCCCCTCTTATTTATAAGTGTCACTTCTCGCCGAGTGGGAAAGTAAAAATTTCATTGTTCACATGATGAAATCCAAAATTCATTGTTGCTAAATAAACTCCTGTCAATCTGAAATTTTTACAGTAGGTAGCTAGGCTTGCAAGCATTGAAGTAAATCCTAATTAAAATTTTCATAGCTATGATACTTTAGCCGTAAAAAAATATTTTCTTCCAATTTCTAAAAATGTCCATAACTCCCAAAGTTTTAAAGCTGCGAAGTTGAAATTACCTTTGGAGTAATTTGTTTTCTCTCCTCTTTCCTTCGACACTAAATTCCACTTGTTTATTATTTTGTAACAGGGTAAACCAAAATTGTTACATGACGTTTAACTTCGAAAATTGATATTTTTTGAACTATTTGACTTACAGCTCTAAAACATGCTTTAAACAATTCTATGTACCATTTTCTATAAGAAATCATATCTCTCTAACAGTAACAACAGTTATTTGATATCTCTTTTTATCGTTTTACAATCTCACCTCTTCCCTCCCATAGTTTAGATTCTTACAAAACCTCTGGCGGGAACTGCCATCATGGGATGAATTAATTATTTGTTTTTCAAATAACAGCCAAAATCTGGCATAAATTTAAAACCCATTCCTAGGAAGAATTCCCCTTTAATTTAAACATAGTACAGTACCTCCCTTGAATTTGTTTCTACTCTAATTTTAACTATTTCTCCTCCCTCATGAAGACTACTATTTTAATTAGATCCTTTAAAAACAATGTCTTAACTTTTAGCTTCATCTCTCAAAATTTAATATGATATGTAATCAAAAATCATGCTACTTTTAAGCTATATACTGTCTCCCTATCTTCAAAATTGAGGCTTCTAGAATACTAAATGTGCTACTGCATCATAATATTTTCATACTAGTTCCAAATTTCAAAGTCTCGTATCTCTTCAGGAAAAGTTCCTAGCTGAAAGGTTACTAATCTCATTTTACTAGTTAGTGTCTGAAATAGTGTGAATCCCATTATATGAATATGTTTACCATATATAACTGTTTATTCTGAAACATCACCTAAACATCTAAGCAAATTAAACTTGATCTACAATGTTATGGATATGAACTCAATGCTCTATAAACAAATTTGGTTATGAAGTAACAAACTTTTAGGTTACCTTACAAATTTTAATAAGGTTTAGAGTATATAAGGCTATGTTGTGAATCCACCATAGGTGGGCACAATTAATTGAAAAGTTAACTCATTTAGTCGTTAATCCACAACTTAAAAGTTAATTTCAATAATCGTTAAAGCATTTTGTTTTTGAAAATTTAACGCAAGTGAAAGTTAACCATTAAAAGTGGAAATGATCTTTATGTATTATAATACTGTATTACTGCAAGCAATGACAAGGTGGTACACTAAATAGCCAAAGAAACTGGTATAGGCATGTGCATGCAGACACAGAGCTATATAAACACCCAGAGTATGGCGCTGTGGTTGGCAACGCCTATATAAGACAACAGGTGTCTGGCACAGGCATTAGATCAGTTACTGCTACTACAATGGCAGGTTATCATGATTCAAGTGAGTTTGAACGTGGTGTTATAGTTGGCGCACGAGAGATGGGACACAGCATCTCCCAGGTAACGATGAGATGGAGATTTTCCCATACGACCATTTCACGAATGTGCCGTGAAAATCGGGAATCCGGTAAAACATCAAATTCTGACATCGCTGTGGCTGGAAAAAAATCCTGCAAGAATGACACCAATGATGACTGAAGAGAATCATTCAACATGACAGAATTGTAACCCTTCAGCAAATTGCTGTGGATTTCAATATTGGACCATCAACAATTGTCAGCATGCAAACCATTCAACAAAACATCATTGATATGGGGTTTTGGAGCTGAAGGCCCACTCCTGTACCCTCGCTGATGGCATGATACAAAGCTTTACGCCTCACCTTGGCCCGTCAACACCGACATTAGACTGTTGATGTTTTCAAACATGTTGCCTAGTCTCATTTCCAATTGTATCAAACGTATAGACGTGTATGGGTATAGAGACAGCCTCATGAATTCATGGACCTTGCTTGTCAGGAGGGGACTGTTCAAGCTGGTGAAGGCTCTGCAATGGTGTAGGGTTTGTGCAGTTGGTGTGACATGGGACCCCTCATACGTCTAGTTACGACTCTGACAGGTGACACATATGTATGCATCCTGGCTGTTCACCTGCATCCATTCATGCCCATCGAGCATTCCGACGGACTTGGGCAATTCCAGCAGGACAATGTGAAACCCCACATGTCCAGAATTGCTATAGAGTGGCTCCAGGAACACTCTTCTGAGTTTAAACACCTGTGCTGGCCACCAAACTCCCCAGTCATGAACATTATTCAGCATATCTGGGATGCCTTTAAATGTGCCATTCAGAAGAGATCTCTACCCCTTCATACTTTTATGGATTTATGGGCAGCTCTGCAGGGTGTATAGTGTCAATTCCCTCCAGCACTACTTCAGACATGAATCGAGTCCATGCCAAGTCATGTTGTGGCACTTCTGCGTGCAGGTGGGGGCCCTACATGATATTAGGCAGGTGTACCAGTGTCTTTGGCTCTTCAGTGTATATACCATAATGTAAATCAATAATACGTTTACCCAATGGCCTTCTGGAAATTGTGTTTTTATTGGAGTTCAACATTTTAACCAGCTTCTCAAACATATTGGATTCTTCGATATGGAATCACATTGACAATGAAAAGGTTTCCAATACATCGGTCCACACCAGCTTGGAATACGACATTGCCAGTAGCTACGATGCCAAATGTTTTATTGAAGTAAACTTTTATTAGCAGATGGAGATAAAAACAAATTAATTCTGCTGCTATCTACATCAGAAGAAACCACTGCACTTGAAGTACGCTTTGAATTATTTTTCTTTCTTCCAGCGAGTTGGCCCTGCTTTTACTTTTTCTTCAAACTGTTCATAGTTGGATATAAGCATGCTCTTCATTTGTTGTTTAAGATTATTAAGGTAGACATGTGAGCCTTGATTGTAAAAAGTTTAGGCAAACACAGTTTGCATTCACATATCAACTGTTCTCCGAGTCTTCATTTAAATGCAACATAATCACATAAATGTGGTCAAGGATTTTTAATATTCTCATTGCTATTGTTAGCATTGCTGCTTTCCCTAATGGATTCAAGAGTTCAGTTTTCATGATGTAATCATGTAACGAATGTCAGTTTAATTTATTTCACTTACGAACACCAAATGTGACAGAACAGAAATATTTGCATAAGAAAATTATATTTTTGATCTCTGAGAGAAAAAACTAATAATATATATACTCTTAGAGAGAAAAAGCAATGAGTTGTAAGTTGCTATGGAGATTAGGACTTGTGAGATGATAGTTATCAGAGTAGACTAGTAGATTAAATGCTCTAGAAATACATTGCCTAAAAACGAACCTGCATCTTCTGAGAATAACCAATTCCATTGTAATTCCTAGTAGATCCGAATGATATAAAATAAACAATATATTTTGGATCAAAAGAATTGAGTTATTCATAATTATAATCAATCAAATCAACGACAAGAGATGCTAAGCGTTACACAAACCATTATCAACTAAAAAGTGACATTTTCCTGGAAAAAAATTATATTATGAAAATATCAAAATCAATCAATGATAGAATTAGAAATGAGTAGTGAGTGCAGGTTTTCAGACGTAATAGTTCAAAAACTCTAGTTTTCCTGTTCACACCCATGCCATGCATACCATAACCATTATCACACTCGCTTTACCTACCTAATTCTTTTTCTATTCGACTCACCGATCAGTTGAGTGTGGCCTGGTGGACAATTCAAACATACCAAATACATCAAATACCAATGTAATGGACTAAAGTTAATGGTAGTTCAATTTGATGGAAGTTAAGAAGCCCGTTAACGATTTTCAGAATAAATTTAAAAGTTAATTTTTTTGTAATTTTGCTAACTTCATTAATTAATGATTAATGGATTAACAGTTTTCTGCCCTGCTTTGTATCCCACATAAGGTAAAAACTTGTGTGTGGGCTTCAAGTTGTAACTGATTTGATTCTTATATTACAAACTAGTGAACAAACTTACCTGTGTTTCACCCTTAGGATGAATAAAATCCCTTAAGTTTGAAGTACTCAGAAGTATTAATAGACGTAGGTATTAAACACGGACAAGGTCGATCGCACTATCGTATAATTGTTTCAAAAGTCATAGACTCAAGCTTGCTGAAATTCATTAAGCAAAATTTGAAGAATTCCTGTTTGATTTGTAAGCTTCACATTTATTTTATTGCAGCTGGGCATTCATATTGTAATCATTGGTCACAGTGTCTGTAATGGCAACCAGAGAACTTAATGCAGATTTCAGATTATTAAACAATTGATCAAGTCCAATGAAATGAATTGCCAGGCTACTCAATTCAGTTACGTATTAGGCCTGATGTCCACTTTAAATAACCTAGTAACTCACATACAGTGAACATGAACAAAGCACAACAATGAAAGAGGTCTGTAAAATAAGTAAGAGGTCATCTCCTCAATTAAGCACACTACTCGAAATTCTTCTACTAGTATCCACGAAGGTTTCATTACAAATATATGCCATGTACATTCCCACCATTCCCTTCAGCTACCTCCTGTCTTCCAACGATTCTCTACACAGCTCCTTTGTCATATCATCAAAAAAATCTAGCTATGCTCATAGCATTCTCTTCATTTCCTATATCTGATGCAATAAATTTGGGATCCTTACTACACCACTATATCCAAGAAATGGTATGACCAAACGTTTGGAATCTACTTCCTTCCCTTCCCTTCCCTGGTACATTCTCTCAACACCCTCTTCAGTAAATGAAAAATATTGAAACCATTTCCTACCACCTTACCTATGAAGTTTATTATCAAAAGTTATTCTAAAATATTTGCACCTCAGGTCTTCAAAAAGCAATACCATCTACACTCTGCAATCATAATCAACCTTTAGTTTTTTTATCTTTGCACCTAATAAACTGACTCTTTTTGGCATTTACCTTCCACTCTGTGTTGTGCTGATCTGCTTGATCTACTATACAGATCAGCTTACAGCTCTTCACAATCCTATCCAATTTTGATTCTGTTATATATCATTACATCATCTGCAATCAAGTTTACTTCTAAGTATAAACCATCAACATAACAATTCATTAGAATAATGAAGAGCATTGGTCCAAATGATCTACCCTGTGGCACTTCCATGTTTTACTTCCACCACTTTAGTTACATCATTTTCAACCCTAACTCTTTGCTTTTTTTAAAAAAATAACAAAAGGTAGGGAAAATAAGCTATCACTTACCACAGTTGAAGGCTGTAACAACCCATCAGATAAACAAAAATGTACAATATTTCAGTTTTAAACCACATTCATGTAGAAAGAATCAGGCATTTTGGCAAGGGAACTGTGCACACACTAAAGATAACCAAGAATTCCTCTACCCAGTAAGTCATTTTTTTGTCTAATCCAATGATTTTACACTTATATGAAAATGAAGTTTTTCTCAGCATTAAGAATTAATTCAATGTTTGTTAGTGACTTGCCTAGTTAACCAAGTGTTTACCCACAATATTTCTGCAATTAAATTCACTGTTGTCATCTTCTGGTGAAATTTTTACCATTATTAACCACCATTATTTAACTCACTCTGCCAAATACCATGGAAAGATTGCATGCTACTCTATAGGTAAACACGGATTTCCTTGCCCATTTCATTCAAAGTACTTACCATACAGCCCACTAACTGAGATTTACATGAATACCCTTTCCAAAAGACATAATGCTGATTGTTAAACTAGACAGTTATGACGTGGCTGCATATCAGTATTTCTATCAATTTACTCTCCGCTGATATTAAATGTATTGGCCTGCAATTTTGAACTGTATTTGTCACCTCTCCTGTATGGAACAGTACTGCTACCACACTTTTTCTTTCCTCTGGCAATCAGCAAGTTTCAATGTTAATTCCAACTATTATCTTTAATAAATCTGTAGTTTCATTAGAGCTCAGGGGATAAGGCATTCACCGATAATATTCAGACCAGGAATTTTTATGGACTTGCTTTGTTCATTAGAGGTATGCCAAAAATGCTCAGAGGTTTGAATTTCACCTTGAACTGGAGGTTCCTTAGGAAAGGAACTGGCCATACCACCTCTGGTTCTATTTCAAATTTTCTAGTCTGCTCGTTTTAAATATGTAGAGAAGCTCCACTTCTGATTTTCACCCTTCCATCGCAGAACAATAGTCCCTAATAGTATCATTAATTAAACCAGTTATTTAACATCTCAATCTCTTTCAGATCCTCGGTAACTTCTCATCCATCCTTACATGTAATTCATCCATCCCTTTCCATCAGTTTTCTAGCATAGCTATAGAAATTTCTAGATACATCACTCAGTGTCCTCTTGAAATGACTTGGTTCATTACAAATTAATACTAGCCCAAATTAACAGAGACATTCAGACCTATCTCTGCATGAGATGCAAAATTCCTTTCTAAATCAGCATTTCTCAATCTTTTTCAAACTGAGGACCAGTAAATTGTCAAAAATAATGCTGTGGACCACTAACTTATATGAGCCTAATTTTATATTTTTATTATCTGGGACATATTGTACTTTTCCATTATAACGTTATAATTCTAAAAGCATGTTCTGATTTCCTATAGAACCACTGTTATTTAGCTGGATGTGAACTACTAAACGTTAATTGCACATACACCAGATTTTTAATATTTGGTAACCAAACGAATAATAATATTACTATAGGCTGCATGCTAACTATACTACCAATATGCGTGTACAAAATAAAATAAAAGACTCTAGACCTTACACTTTTTTTGTTTTTGTTTTTTTGTTTCACCCTTCTTATGTTACTAACCCTATCATGTACCATGGACCCCTCACCTACTTCAATACTTTCAGAAAATGATCATTTGCTTAATCCTTAGAGGAATGGCACTCTTTTTGATGCCAACTGGAAATCAATAGACTATTGTAGGAATAATGCCCAACCTTTGGGTTGTGGACTAAGTTAGTTTTAGTTTAGTACTCCTTAAATAAGTTTTTATCCTCTGTAATGCTGAAAATTACTTTTCGGTCGTGCATGTGGATACTGAAATCAGTAGCGGCTGAAGCGATTTTCACAGGCAGTGACACAACTGAAATTTTTCGACGGGTTACTGGCCTTCATTGTTGAAGTGAAAGGTGACTTCAAGAACAGTTCACAGTTCACTAAGAATCAGACAATTTAAAAATTTGTTACGTCTGAATGTCTCATTACTTGCGTTAAATAAATGATTTTGAAATTCAAGTAATCAATGATAAATGCTTTTAAATTGACTGAATAGCTAAAAACTGACTAATTGACCTACAGGCAGTGCTGGATTCCCCAATAGGCAGGACTGGGCACTACACTGGAGACCCCGATTTTTATGGGTCCACAGAGAGTAAACATGTTTTGATTAAAAAATATATATATCATCATTCAAAATAAAACAATGAAAGTAATATAAAAACATGGAAATTAATTTATAATAATGTAAATAAAAGTAATTTTAAGAATATCATAAATTGTAAAATTCGTTTGTTGAATCTAATAAAAAATATAATCTAATCAACAAGTCATCTACGAAACCTTTTCTTTGTGCTTACACATATATTTTCAAAAACAGATCCTGCAAATTTAGCGTGCCTAGGGCTCCATAATTTCTTAATCCGGCACTGCCTACATGGTACAGATACTGCCATCGTTGACGACGAGGTAGTGGCACACCGTTACCGACAGTGGAATATATTTTTCTTGAGAGTCGTTTTCTCGTTATACTCCTTGAAAGGAATTAAGAAATAGAAACAATATTGCTTCCTTGTATTGAAAAAGCTTCTGCGTGATGTTGAATGTGACAAAAATGACAGCTGCTACTGCAATCAGCCGACAGTTACTAACTTTTACAATCTCCATAATGTTGGGGAGGCCACGTGTCTGCCCAATGGCGGGATCAGCTTGTAACAGGCCGGCGGGCGCTGTCACCAGTGGCCACTTACGGAGAAGTTCTCCCTCCTGTATTTACGCGAAAATGCTAATGCCCATGTGCGATGTGTGCAGTTTGGAATTAGTTACCTAGAGTCCTCGATGGCTAAATAGTGCACTGATTTGCCCAACAGATGGTGTTCAATATTTCCCATGGATATGATAAGTAATCGTATATTAGAGAAACGTGTATTTTTTAAAAATAAGTATTTCTTTTCCACTACCTTTATTTTTTGTTTAATTATCCTTGATTAATAAGTGGTGACATGTCACAGTGACACTTTGTCTAGACTGAAATAAATAAAACTATTTTTTAACAATTTAATGACTTCAGGTATCATATTTTTTTGTAGATTCACAATGACAAATTATAAATGAAACAATGTCTTCCACATTATTCAGACTGAAATTTTTTTTTCGTGCAATATTTAAAAGCATGTTGCGATGAAGAATCAAACGATCCACATTAAAGTCATCTATCTAGGTCGGTTTCACATAACCGATGCTTGCAGGGCCGGCGTTAGGGGGGGGGGGGAGGGGTAAGTGGGTCAAAAGTACCCGGTCCCGAAGGCTGTTGGGGGGCCCCGATCACTAACTGTAGGGGCCCTCAGGCCATGAAGCCAAGGATCCGCCCATTGTCGCCCGGCCAATTTGTAGAGCTAAAAAAAAAGAAAAAAAAGGTCGCCTATTTTTACCCCCGGCCCGAAATTCCTAGCGCCGGCCCTAGATGCTTGCTCAATAAGAAATACTGTGGTTTAAATTAAATTAAATTGCAATGGAGCGCATGTTTCGGTGGCAATTTCCCATAATACCCATCTTCCCCATTTCCTGCACACACCTACATTTACCCTTTACAAATTTTAACTTTAAATTCTTTCAACGTTTTTGGCAAATTATTCATCATTTCTCTTAGTAACTTATTCCAATCCCTGACACCCTTACCTAAAAAAGAGAATCTTTCAACACCCTTGTGCCTGAAATCGAGTGCCAGCTTGTGGTCATGGTCATTTTTTTCTCTCCCATGCATTACTTTTCATATCTACATCAATATCTTTCCATGCAAGGGCGTAGCCAGGTATGGGGCGGGGGGGGGGGCAGCGGAGCCCCCTAATAGGACGCGTGTTTGCGCTCGATCAGAGTTCTGCCGAATCGAAGAGTAAACAATGTTAAATGAATTAAAAAAATTAATTCGGTTCGCGCGATTTAAACCTGCTTGCTACTGCTATCTGCGGGAAACAGACATTAGCGAGCACGAGATGGCACAAAGCGCCACGCAAGGGGTTGCTGGCGACTCTTAAGGCTGCGTGCCGCGCGACCCATGTTCGAGCGCGCCAAACCGGTTATTTGCCGCGTGAACCATTTCTATTGACGAGTGTGGCTGCCTCGCGTGGTTACGCAACCCAGCCAGGATTGCGCGGCAAACTATCCAGGCACTGTCTTTTCGTGAAGACACCGTGGACATTTCACCTACACGAATAGCCGCAACTTTCACTGTGATGTATCACACTGTATACAAGAAACCTAAGCGAAAAATGATTTGGTGGATATTGAAATTGTAATTAAATAGAATACAGTATGTCGAGAAACTCATGGAAGACATGAGATATGAAGCCATCGAAGATACAATAAACAAGTTTTACGAGAATGACAATGGTAGAGTTTCTAAAATCATTAATTGAGCCAGTGCACTCAGTTTCGGGAGGCATTTCACTTACTGATAAATGCTGTGACTTCAAGATTTCTTGTAATTGGAGACTTGTCTATTAGCCTGCATTACCTTAATCGAGTCTCAAAACAATCATTTACTTGAACAGTTTCAGATGTTTTGACGCATTATGCGAAGCTCTGAAAGAATGGTCAAAGATAAGGCAATAGAACCCATTTTATACTAATTTTTTAAATTGATATTCAATTTTTTGTTGTCATTCTTAACGAGAACTTACTCCTTACTTAGGTAAAAGATATTATGTTGATACTGTCATTTGGCGATTCTATATATTCGTTGATTGGAGTTTCAAGTGATGGTTGTGGTGGTGATGGAGGTGATACCACCTGAGTCTGATTAGACTGCACACTCGCTATTACTCAAACAAAATTGGCACCATACAATTGTATTAAAAGGCGACAGTTTTCGTTATCCATGGCAACAAACTGTAGCTGTGCCACGCGAGCAAACTCGAACAAAGACACCCGCGCCTTAACAGCGCGCAAGCCAAGTAGTGGGGGACCTTTGCCGCGTGCCTAAATACCGACAGGTTGCGGGCTGAATCGACCCGCGCACAACGCATCGGATCGTTTATACTTTTACATCACCGGAGGGCCGCTAAAAAATCTATTTTTAAAAGTAATTAATTTGTATTTTCCGTAAGACTAACGATGGCTATTAATATGGTATTAATACAGTACCTACAAAAATACGACTTTTATTTAATAACTATAACTAGCTGCATTCGTTTGTATTTTATTTATATTTATTACCATCAAGCGATTGTGAAAAAGTCGTTAGTGTAACAGCTAATTTGTGACAAAATATATATTACTCTAGAATTTACAGTATATTTGTCCTAGATTCCCGATAATGAGTTGGGTCGGTCCAACGGTCAAGTTGTTTCACTCATTCTGTGATCATATCTATACTGTTACATACAGTGTTACAACCCACTGCCCAGCTTCATATTAACTTCAGTCTTATAAATTAAGTGCAATGGTGTTGGAGAGAGATGCTAAAACACTGCTGGGTAACTTCCTGAAAATAACTTTTCTGTAGATGCTAAAGCCACTAATTTGAAATGAAAATTTAATCATTGTTGCTTGCAGACTTACGTGCCTCTGCTAGTATATACTAATTAATTTGTTACTTGAACTTTCTGTCACTTAAAAAACATCCTTGAATATTGCAAAAACATGCTTTATCACATTATCACCAATCAGCAGCTAACGATGTTAAGAACTTCTTGGAAAAAATACCTGTCGCTGTAATGATGAATACTGCTTACCAGAAGGAAGTAGAAGACAATCGATAAATCGTGTCAGCTATAATATCTTCGATTATTTTCCGTGTTACACCGTACAAATGACTTGCCTTTAAGAAGTAAACAGCAACATCAGGGTTTTCTTGAATACCTGCTGAAACTAAGAATTGACTTAAGTGTTCTTGTTTTGAAACAGCATATTGAAAAAGTTAAGAAAAATGTCGTGTATATCTCCCCACAGATTCAAAATTAAATCATTGCCTTGTGCGGCTTGGTTATTAAAGGTGAAATTGTGCATGCCGCAATGAAGGCTAATATTTATATTGTGTTGGCAGATGAGTCGTGTGATATAGCTGGGAAAGAACAGTTTTCCATAAAAATAGTTTTACTAAGGAAGATAAAAATACAGTCTCCAAAAAATGTCTTGGATTCGTAGAACTGATGGAGTTAAATGACAAATTATAACTTCAAAAATCGACAGGTTTATAGAAAACGAAGGACATAAGCCTGACAGATGTGTTAGCCAAGGATATGAAGAGTGTTCTACATTGGCGGGTGATAATGGTGGGGTTCAAAATAGTTTTTAAAGAGAAATATAAAAAGCCATGTATTTTCATTGTGAAAGCCACAGATAAAACTTGGTTGGAAATAATTTAAATCAAATTACAGAAATACAGAAGACAATTAGAACCACAGAGTACTTCATAAACGTTTTACGAGAAACCTTTTTACAGAGAAAGTACGTGCCAAATATTTCAGCTTTATACGAGACCCGCTGGTCTCAAAAATATTAGTGTTTTGCTATTTTCAACGAGAGTTTTGAAGACATTGTCAATAGAGTTTCGAATGTTTATAGGGAAGAGAATGATGTGGCGAGGAAAGGTGCTTACCAGTTATATTGCACTGCTACTAAGCCAGAATTCATTATATCCGTTGGATTGAATACTCGGGATTACTAGATCCTGTTGCCACCGAGTTACAATCAAAGACGATCGACAAGGGAGTAATGTCTGTCATAAAAGATCATCGCAGCGACGCGGACACGGAGAGCTAAAATATTTACAACACATCTACTAGAACTGCAACTTCCATTGGAACCGATTTAAAAATCCGGCGCATTCTATCTGTGCAACAACGTCGTTCCAATCACTCTGCTGAGTCTCTATACGACTTTTGAAAGGGATCTATTTTCATACCTTATTTAAATTCCTTGATCGCTTCTCTGGAGTAGTGTTTTGGGATTATACATTGCGCCTTTACTCGTTTTGTTTTAAATCTAACTCAAGTAATTTTGTAAATAATCAATTACATTTAGTTTTAGATCATGTTACATGCATCACAGTAAATAACGTCAGTTTTAAAAATAATATATTTATCCAATAAGCACTGAAAGTATTACATTATTTGCAAAGAATTGCATATATAGCCAGCAGTCGAGAAAGCCCTTTCTGCCTCCTCATTCGTTGGTTTGATTGAAATGATCATAAATAAACAACTTTTGAGGAAATATGATAAATAACACAAGGGAACAAATATTTGCAAATATCTTAATAAGGGAAGGAGGATTTACACAAGTGGTTGAGCAAAACACTAGGGGACAAAATATTTTAGATATATTTCTAATTCAGCCCGATGAAAACCTATTGAGGTATCAAGTAACTGAAGGAATAAGTGATCATGAAGCAGTTCTGATGGATATTAGAGGACACAGTAAACCAGCAGCCAAAATTGAAGGTGGAAATAGGTACAATTATAAAAAGGCACAGGTTTCAAATTTGAAGAGATATTTCAGAGAACAATTCAGCAAATTGAAGGAAGGCTCAAGAACAGTAGAGTCAAGGTGGGAAGAGTTCAAGGAGATTATAAGAAAGTGGAAAGAAAAATTTATTCCAAGGCAGAAAATAAAGAGAAGTAGAGAACCTGTGTACTATAATAGGGAAGTGAGGAGGTTAAAGTGGTTGGTAAGAAAAGAACATAACAGAGTTAAGAGACAGCAGGGTAGTAGGAAATATTTAAAACAACTAAACAAGGACTTAATAACAGCAAAGAAAATGGCAAAAGATGAGTTTATGAAGAGTATTGTCAGTGCATGAGGACCATCGAATGATGCATCTATAAATTTCTATGACTATATCAGGAAAGTGAGGGAAAGGGAGGGTGTAAAGCCACTTATAGATAAGGATGGAAAAGAAGATACTGACGATTTGAAAAGGCAGAGATTTTAAGTAACTGGTTCAGTGAAAACATTATGGACAATGAATCAGAATCAGGAGTTCTAATTCGGAGAACGAGCTTAAAAACACAATTAGAAATGAAGATACTAAAAAATTTGATATTCATCCTGAGGAAATCATGATGGAAATCAGAATGCTGAAAAAAAAAACATAAAGAGGCTGGTGAAGATAATATTACTACAGATATCTTAAAGATAGCCTGATGTGACATTGTACCTTATCTTGAAATATTATTTAAATTGAGTCTGAATACTTGCTGCTTACCACAGAATTGGAAAAGTGCAATAGTAGTACCGGTACATGACGGAGGGCGAGAAATAGAGTCGAAAATTACAGGCCAATCAGTTTAACATCAGTGGCAGGTAAATTAATGGAAAGATTGATATACAACCACATCAGAAATATATGTGAGGAACGTAAGTGGTTTTCAAACAGGCAACATGGGTTCAGGCAAGGATATTCATGCGAATCTCAGTTGGTGGGATATATGCCAGATATTTCAGATGAAATGGACAAGGGAGGCCAAATTGATAGTGTAGAACTAGATCTTTCAAAGGCGTTTGACAGAGTAAGCAACAAAATGGTAGTAAATACGGTAAAAACTATTGGAGTGGATGAGAAAGTGATTTGCTGGGTAGAAGAATTTTTAAAGGGTAGAAAACAGAAAGTTAGGGTAGGAAATGTAGTATAAAAGGAAGTGGAAGTAAAAATGGGTGTGCCGCAGGGTAGCGTATTGGGACCATTGCTATTCACTATTCTAATGAATAATTGTGTTGATTGTTTACTATCTGAAATTAGATTGTTTGCTGATGACATAATGCTGTATAAAAGAATGAAAATGATAGATGATTGTAAACAGTTGTAGGGAGTTTTGGACAGGATATCTAGTTGGGTTGGTAAACATGGAATGAAGAGAAATAAAGAGAAGAGTCAGCTTATTAGACACACAAATAAAAAACAAAATGTTAATTATGAATATAAGGTGGGGAAAGAATTGCTTGCTGAAGACTTGAAATGTAAATATCTAGCCATTACATTTGATAACAAGCTTAACTGGGACAGGTGGTAGGAAAAGGTTTCAAAGTTCTGCACTTGTTGGATTATTTTTTTTTTTTTTTTTTTTTTGTAATTGCTTTATGTCTCTTTTTAACATCGAGGTCTTTAGAGACGGGAAAGGATGGGGGGCAAGGATGGGGGCAAGGAATGGGAAGGAATTCGGCCATGGCCTTTTGAAGGAAGCATCCCGGCATTTGCCTGGAGTGATTTGGGGAAACCATGGAAAACCCAAATCTGGATTCCCGGACGGGGATTCGAACCGCCGTCCTCCCGCATGCGAGGCGAGAACGCTAACCGTTACACCGCCCCGATCGGTTGCACTTGTTGGAAAGAGCGATGAGGGGATGCACGAGAGAAGTAAAGGAATTGGGTTACAAAACTTTAGTAAGACCATTGCTCGAATATGGTAATGTAGTATGGGACCGTCATCTTATGTATCGAATACAGGAGTTGAAGAGGGTGCAAAAAAGGGCTGTTAGATTTGTTTCTGGAAATTATCGCATAATGCAATCAGTGACGGATATGATAAAGGAGCTGAAATGGGATTGATTGCAAGGCAGGAGGATGATGAGGAGGGTCATAGGAGTGTATAGGACATATACTGGTGATGAGGTATGGAAAAATATTGCAATAGGTATGAAAAGTAGTGTATGGAAGGGAAAAGATGACCATGACCACAAGCTGGCACTCTATTTCAGACACAAGGGTGTTGGAAGATTATCTTTTTTTGGTAAGGTTGTCAGGGATTTTAATGAGTTGCCAAGAGAAGTGATGAATAATTTACCGAAAACTTTGAAAGAATCTAAAAATAAAATTTGTAGAGGGCAAATGTAGGTGGATGCAGGATAGGGGGAAGATGAGTGTTTAGGAAAATTGCCACCTGAGCCTGTGCTCCATTGCAATTAAATTAAATTTTAAAAAAAATTAAACACCTTTCTGCACTTTTTTGAGATAATTATATCTGGGAATCACCTCAGTATGTGGATGATCCATTGTTATAGTCACGCTTTGTGCTTCAATTGAGGTGTCCAGGTGTTTGTGGTCTACATCCGAGTCAAAGTTGATTCTATGCGCTCAGTTTCTTTCAGTGGTTTCTTTTTGGGGGGTGGGGTGGGTATAAAACGTCGACAACTGCCAATCGTGTCCTGTGTGAAAAGTACAATTGCAGGTACCAAGGCAGAATGTTTTCCAAGACGCTTGTTCCGTCAGATCTTTTGCCGATAACATCAGTTACAATAGTAACACCAAAGCTTGTCAGTCGTTCTTTGACCAAACTGATGCAATGCTCCGTGGTGCACAAAACCCGTATTCTAAGCAAGCTTATATTAAAATGTATTTCTTTGTGGTGAAACATAACCACAGGTCTCCACGCTTGGCACTTGCCGAAAACTCCAAACCTCTACAAACGCTTGGTTAATTGTGGGGAGGCGAACACTAACAGCCACATGCTTGCGAGTGCGCTTGTATGTTTTGGAGAAGAAATCATGATGGACGTCATTTTCGTCTTGGCAATAACTTTTGCTTATCCTATATTTATCATAAAAATTTAAACGAAAATGAAAATATAACGAGAAAGACGGCAAAGAAGATGGTAGGTGTTAAAAATCCATATAAACCATTCCTGGTATAATTTCATTCATGTAACTATGTTTAGTACATAGTTTCATGTATGTCATTCATTTAATATAATTAGGGGCATATATAAAATCATTGTTTTATTGAAATTGTATAATAATTATTGTTTTAACAGTATTATAATGTCTATATTAACTATTTTTTGATTACAGAGAATTTATGTAAAATAACTGAGCTACTTTATGATTTTTATATTTTGCTTATGGCTTTACACCTTGTCAACAACGTGTTCATTAGAGACGGGAAAGAAGATGGGGAATGAACGGGAATGAATTCGGACTTTGTCTTATTCGGAAGGAAGCATCCCGGCATTCGGCTGTAGTGATTTGGAGAAATCATGAAAACCCAAATCTCAATGCGCGGATGAGGATTCGGACCAGCTTCCTGTCGAATGTAAGGCCTGAACGTTAACCGCTCACCCACCACACTCGGTGGCCACGCTTCTTTATGTGCTATCTTGATAACTTCCGCCGGAAGAGATATGCTGATTTTGAATATTATCATTTGAGGAATGTGAAATATCGTTGTTGAACCAAATATTCATTTTTCCTGCATCACTTCTATCACAACAACCAGTAACGCACATCTGTCCTCCGTCAGTGCACAAACGATACCAAGTCCGCAGAAACGTGTAGACGCTTCGCAAGCGCTTACCGCAAACTTTCTTTGATTTGTGCAAATAACCGACACTCGATCGGATCAGCCAGAGGTGCTAGCAAGCCTACACAAGTCAAGTCAAATGCCCTATCCACATGTTTCAATTTGTGACGGCTTGACGAGGTTTAGCAAACGTGTGGTCCCGCCTTAAAGTTCAAATAGAGGTGATTTTTTTCTTTTGCTACGTCCATTCATCAAACACTCAATTAAAATCTTTGCCATTGTTTCTTGAAATATTCAAACCGAACACTTATGTCAACTTTTACGGTAATTGAAAACTTTGTTATCATAGATCTAATAGAATTAGCAGATTTAGAAAATTGAAATCCACATTTGGAAAGAAATAATTCACATACAATGAAATACAGTTTATGAAAAAAACATTTTAACACATCACTTATCCACTAGATTTTGAAATAGCTGTCAATAGTTGTAACCTTCTTTTTGTATTGTTTCTACTTCCTCCTCAGAAACAACTATAATTGTATCTTTTTTGTGTGTGCGATGTGGGAGCTAGTTTTGCAGTAGGACTATATAACTCAAATTACAGTGATACACCAACAAAAACGAACTGGATTTCTTCTTTTTTCTCCTTTAAAAAAAAAAAACTAAAAGTGAAGATATTTACTTATGATCACGGACGACGTAATTATATATATATATATATTTTAATTAATAAATATTGGCATATTTTAATTAATTAAAATATAATATTAGTTAATTAATAGAATATATACGTATTACATTGATAAACGTTTTTGTAGTATGCATATTATCAGTTTTCTCTTCCCCCCCCCCCCCTGAACAAAATCCTGGCTACGCCTTTGTTTCCATGCCTCATCACCAGTATACGCCTTGTATACTCCCATGACCCTCTTCACCCTCCTTCTGTATTCCAATGAGTCCCATTCCAGCTCCTTTATCATATCTGTTACTGATTGCGTTCTGCGATAATTTCCAGAAACAAATCTAGCAGCCCTTCTTTGCACCCTTTCCAACACATGTATTTGATACTCAAAATCTGGAGCCCATACTACACTACCATATTCAAGCAATGGCCTTACCAAAGTTTTGTAACGAAATTCCTTCACTTCTCTCGCACATCCCCTCATCACCCTCTCCAACAAATGCAGAATTTTTAAACCTGTTCCTGCTTCCTATCCAATGTGATCTGTCCAGTTAAGCTTGTTATCAAATGTAATGCCAAGATATTTAC
Organism: Vandiemenella viatica; assembly: GCA_031002005.1. Classification (NCBI taxonomy): domain Eukaryota; kingdom Metazoa; phylum Arthropoda; class Insecta; order Orthoptera; family Morabidae; genus Vandiemenella; species Vandiemenella viatica. The sequence continues at coordinate 85,998 of JARYHS010011249.1, read as the reverse complement.
ATTTCAAGTCTTCAATAAGCAATTATTTCCCAACCTTATAATCATAATAAACTTTTAGTTTTTTATTTGTGTACTAGCCTCGTACCCGCGACTTCGTACACGTGGATTAAGAATTTCTTGCCAGAATTAAATATTAAAAGTTGTTGGTAACGAAGGATTGGTCCCAAACAATATCGAGTCGGCATAATATGACAGGAAAGCTATCACTATATCATTCTACCGTCCAACCTGCCTCTTGGAGAGAATCAATTTCCAACATATTTCTGTCACTATTAGATAAGATTTCAAAATTTCGTGACTACAACTGTTAATCATATGGAAAAAATATCATGTGCCCTTCATACAGCTTTCCTTATAAAATTTCATCACAACTATATAGCCATATAGTCGTCAAAACTTAACAAAAAAACAGAGACTTACTTCCGTATTTATATTAGTATTACTGTGGTTCACACTCACACACTGACTGCGAACAACACCTGAAGGATCATTACAACGTAAAAAAGTGTACACCTACAAAATTGCAAGACTACCTACGATTTACCTCGCATTGCACCCCTAACTTTCTAATATCTACAGTTTAACATTCAATCCAAATAACCTACTGCCCAGGCCTGACTCTTACGATGAAAAACAATTTTTAAAAATCTTAGCCTTTACGGAGATTTGAACCGGAGACCACGACGTTCGTAAGCAGGCTCTTTAGCCAATGAGCTGCCAGTTCACTACACGGAAACATGGTCTGGAGACGTCCACATCCAATGTGTCTGTCTATCGCCGTATTTCGAATTTATGAGACAACATGTGTTATTTATACAGATAATTTTTCAACCAAATGTGGACAGTATTTTTCTCCTTATTTCAAAGGATAAGTGTGCAAAGTTTCATCGAGATCTGATGAAGACTGCGAACAACACTTGAGGGATCATTATAACGTAAAAAAGTGTACACCTACAACATTGCAAGACAACCTACGATTTGCCTCGCATTGCACTCGTAAGTTTCTAATATCTGCAGTTTAACATTCAATCCAAATAACCTACTGCCCAGGCCTGACTCTTACGATGAAAAACAATTTTTAAAAATCTCAGCCTCCACGGAGATTTGAACAGGAGACCACGACGTTCGTAAGCAAGCGCTTTAGCCATTGAGCTGCCAGTCCACTACACGGAAAAACGGTACGGAGACGTCCACATCCAACGTATCTGTCTATCGCCTTATTTCGAAGTTATGAGACAACATGTGTTATTTATACAGATAATTTTTCAACAAAATGTAGACAGTATTTTTCTCCTTGTTTCAAAGGATAAGTGTGAAAAGTTTCATCGAGATAGGATGAAAACTGTTGATTTGTATGAAGAACAAACAAAGTCCAGTGCCCTCCCTACAGATTTTCTCGTCAAATTCCGTCAACATTGGTATAGGCATTTAATTGTCAAAACGTAACATAAGACAGAGACTTACTTCCGCATTTATAGTATTCCTACTGCAGGTTACACACACACTGACTACGAATCACCCCTGATGGATCAATATAACGTAAAAAAAAATGTGCATCTACTGTATTGCAACACTACCTACAAATTGCCTCAGGTTGCACCCCTATCTTTGTGATATCTACAGTTTATAATTCAATCCGAATAACCGACGGCCCAACCGTGACTCTTACAATCAAAAACAATTTTTAAAAATCTTAGCCTCCACGGAGATTTGAACCGGAGACCACGACGTTCGTAAGCAAGCGCTTTAGCCATTGAGCTGCCAGTCCACTACACGGAAACACGGTACGTATACGTCCATATTCAACGTGTCTGACTATCACCGTATTTCGAAGTTATGAGACAAAATGTGTTATTTATACAGATAATTTTTCAACCAAATGTGGACAGTATTTTTCACCTTGTTTCAAAGGATAAGTGTGCAAAGTTACATCGAGGTCGGATGAAAACTGTGGATTTGTATGAAGAACAAACGAACAAATAAACAAACAAACAAACAAACAAACAAACATTCATCTTTATATATAAAGATGTAATAAGCTGACTCTTCTTTGCATTTATCTTCATCCCATGTTTACCAACCCAACTAGACATCCTGTTCAGATCACCCTGCAACTGTTTACAATCCTCATCCGTTTTGATCCTTTTATACAGCATTATATCATCTGCAAACAATCTAATTTCTGATAGTAAACAATTAACACAATTATTTATTAGAATAATAAATAGCAATGGTCCCAATACGCTACCTTGTAGCACTCCCTTGTAGTACTTCCACTTCTTTTGAAATCGCATTTCCCACCCTAACTTTCTGTTTCCTACCTTTCAAAAATTCTTCTATCCAGCAAATGACTTTCTGATCCACTCCAACAGATTTTACCTTATTTACTACCATTTTATGGCTCTCTCTGTCAAAAAGCCTTTGAAAGATCTACTGCCATGTTACTTGAATGTATCATAACATTTTGGTAATGCGCTTGTCAGCCTTCGACTTTATCAAACACTTCAAAACATACTGTTCGATGAAAGTCAGCTGACGAGGTAAATTGGTGAAGTTAACTTGATGAATCGCCTATCTTTTGAGAAATCCTTCTTACTTTTGAAGTTTTAGTTTTATCCAAATTCCAAGATAAGAGCTAACTTCACAGTCAGTTTCCAAAGGTTTTGAAATGTTTCGTCAGTTCCTTGGGACGATATAAAGTACTTTACAGTTTAATATTATCGACAGCTTTTAGCAGTTGCAAAGAAATTTTCTATAAAGTTATATTCAAAGCTTCAACATGTTCGAGAAGTCCTATCAGAAATTTGATAAAACGAGATTTAAAAGACTGAAGACTTTTTAAAAAACATTTTGCTTTCGCAACGGGCATTATTTTTGACTCTTTGTGTCGTATCAAACAATTTAGCAGGACACTAAAATTGTTTAGAATGGTTTTCAAGGAAGATATATGAAAACATCATATTGCAGTAGTAGTAGTAGTATTTTATTTGCCCCTCTAAATCATATACATGTACATTATACATAACGATATCAGAAGCGTCAATCATCTATATTATTGCTATAAGCTATTTTTTTGTCACAAGCCTGTATCTTCCTTCATACGTAACCCAAATCAATGAATGAGGTGTCATTTTAAAGCTTCTGGACTTCACTTTGGTCTCATCATATTTTAAGAACTGAAGTTTTCGGTATTAGACCCTTAAAGGGCGAAAATATTAATATTTCTAAAATGCTGTTTTCTGTGTTACGAGTCATTTATCTCCCTGGATACCTATCTGAAATCGTTTAGTGAAGTATTATTTTAAAGGTTAAGATCTCCGCTTTAGTGACGTCATATATTAAGACAGAAATGTTTCGGAATTCGATCCTTAAAGGGCAAAAGTATTAATATTTTTGCAATTCATTTTTGTGTCACGAGCGATTTATCTCCCTTAATATCTAACCGATATAGAAAAATGCGGAATCATTTTAAAGACTAAGGTCTCCGACGTGGTAACATAATATTTTAAGAAAAGAATTTTTCGTAATTCGACCCTTAAAAGGCAAAAATGTCAATTTTTCTAAAATGGGATTTTTGTATCTCAAGCCATTTATCTCCCTGGATATCTATCCAAAATCGATAAATGAAGTAGGATTATGAGGACTAATGTCTCAGCTTTGTGACATCATATTTTAAGTAAGAATGGTTTTGGAATTTAACCTTTAAAGGGAAAAAGTATAAATTTTCCTATAACACATTTTTGTGTCACGAGCGATTTATCTCCCTTAATATTTAACCGATATAGATAAATAAGATATCATATTAAAGAATAAGGTCTCCGCCGTGGTAACATTATAATTTGAGAAAGGAATTTTTCGTAATTCGACCCTTAAAGGGCAAAAATGTGAATTTTCTAAAATGCGTTTTTTGTATCTCGAGCCATTTATCTCATGAAGAATAATGTCTCAGCTTTGGTAAAATCATATTTTAAGAAAGACTTTTTTGGAAATCGACGCTTAAAGGGAAAAAGGATAAATGGTTCTACAACGCATTTTTGTGTCACGCGCTATTTTTCTCCCTTAATATCTAACCGATATAGATAAATGAGGTATCATATTAAAGAATAAGGTCACCGCCGTGGTAACATTATATTTTAAGGAAGGAATTTTTCGAAATTCGACACTTAAAGGGCAAAAATGTTAATTTTTCTAAAATAGGTTTTTTGTGTCTCGCGCCACTTATCTCCCTGGATATCTATCCAAAATCAATAAATCAAGTAAGATTATGAAAAATATTGTCTCAGCCTTATGACATCATATTTTAAGAAAGAACGATTTTGGAATTCAACCCTTAGAGGGAAAAAGTATAATTTTTTCTATAACGCATTTTTGTGTCACTAGTGATTTATCTCCCTTAATATCTAACAGATAAATGAGGTGTCATTTTATAGAATAAGGTACCCGCCGTGGTAACAGTATATTTTAAGAAAGGAATGTTTCGTAATTCGGCCCTTAAAGGGCAAAAATATCAATTTTTCTAAAATGCGTCTTTTGTATCTCGAGCCATTTATCTCCCTGGATATCTAACCAAAATCGATAAATGAAGTAGGATTATAAGGAGTAATGTTTCAGCTTTGTGACATCATATTTCAAGAAAGAATGTTTTTTAAATTCATCCCATAAAGGGAAAAAGTATAAATTTTTCTATAACGCATTTTTGTGTCACGAGCGATTTATCTCCCTTAATATCTAACAGATATAGATAAATGAGGTATCATATAAAAGAATAAGGTCACCGCCGTGGCAAAATTATATTTTAAGAAAGGAATTTTTTGTAATTTGAACCTTAAAGGGTAAAAGTGTCAATTTTTCTAAAAAGCGTTTTTTTGTATCTGGAGCCATTAATCTCCCTTATCAATTAAACAAAATTGATAAACGAGGTATCATTTTAAAGATTGAGGTTTTCGTAATATCTTCGGTTCCGTTACCACATATTAAGAAAGAAATTTTTCAAAATTCTGACCTTAGAGGGCAAAAGTATTAGTATTTTTACAACGCATTTTTCTGCCACCAGGTATTTTTTTTTTCTCGCACAGGAACAAATATTTCAGAGATATTGATACGTTGTGTGGATTTTGTTCAGGTTTAATTTATTCTGCTAAGGTCAATGGCAGTTTGTCATAAATACAGAGCGTTTTAAATTTTCCTAACTGTTTCGTAATATGTTGCGAGTATTTTGATGTGTACCTATTACGCACACAAACACACACACTCACAAAAACAAAAATTGCTACAAAAGTACGGTGCTACTTTTCATTATATTACAAGCATTCAACCTCACTGTTCATCGCATTTTATTCGCGAAATTTTCGCACGGGTCGTCTAGTATATATTATTTCTATAAGGTATTTTTCTGTCACAAGCCTGTATCTTCCTTCATATTTAACCGCAATCAATGAATGAGGTGTCATTTTAAAGCATATGCTCTCCACTTTGGTCACATAATATTTTAAGAAGTGAAGTTTTCGGAATTCGACCCTTAAAGGGCAAAAATGTCAATATTTCGAAAATGCTGTTTTTTGTGTTACGAGACATTTATCTCCCTGGATACCTATCTGAAATCTTTTAATGAAGTATCATTTTAAAGATTAAGATCTCCGCTTTAGTGACGTCATATATTAAGATAGAAATTTTTCGAAATTCGCCCTTAAAGGGCAAAAGAAATAATATTTTTGCAATGCGTTTTTATGTCACGAGCGATTTATCTCCCTTAATATCTATCCGATACAGATATATTAGGTATCATATTAAAGACTGAGGTCTCCACCGTGGTAACATGATATTTTAAGACAGGAATTTTTCGTAATTCGACCCTTAAAAGGCAAAAAGGTCAATTTTTTTAAAATGCTTTTTTTGTATCTCGAGCCATTTATCTCCCTGGATATCTAACCAAAATCGATAAATGAGGTACGATTATGAGGAGTAATGTCTCAGCTTTGTGACATCATATTTTAAGAAAGAATGTTTTGGGTATTCAACCCTTAAAGGGAAACAGTATAAATTTTTCTTTAGCGCATTATTGTGTCACGAGTCATTTACCTCCCTCAATATCTAACCAATATAGATAAATGACGTATCATATTAAAGAATAAGGTCTCCGCCGTGGTGGCATTATATTTTAAGAAAGGATTGTTTCGTAATTCGACCCTTAAAGGGCAAATATGTCAATTTGTTTAAAATGCGTTTTTGTGTCTCGAGCCACTAATTTCCCTGGATATCTATCCAAAACCGATAAATCAAGCAAGATTAAGAGGAATATTGTCTCAGCTTTTGGTAGCATCATATTTTTGTAAAGAAGTTTTAGGAATTACCTCCCTTAATATCTAACCAATATAGATAAACGAGGTATCATATTAAAGAATAAGGTCTCCGCCGTGGTAACATATTTTAAGAAAGGATTGTTTCGTAATTCGACCCTTAAAGTGCAAAAAGTATAAATGGTTCTACAACGCATTTTTGTACCACAAGCTATTTATCTCCCTTGATATCTAACCGATATTGATAAATCATTTAAAAGATTGAGGTCTTCGTAATCTCTTCGGTTCCGTTACCACATTTTAAGAAAGAAATTTTTAAAAATTCTAACCTTAGAGGGCAAAAGTATAAATATTTTTACAACGCATTGTTTTATCGCAAGCTATTTATTTCCCTTGATACTTAACCGAAATCAAAAAATGAGGTATCGATTTAAATATCAAATTATCCGCCATGGTCACATCATATTTTAAGAAATACTTTTTCCAAATTCAACCCTTATGGGGCAAAAAATGTCATCATTTCTCAAAACTTTTTTTACCTCGCTTGATAACTAACCGAAATCGATAAATGAGGCATCATTTTAAAGACCATGATAGCTGCTCTGGTCACACCATATTTTATGAAAGGAATTTTTTGGAATTTGACACTTAAACGGCAAAAGTATCAATATTATTTATACAACGTGTTTTTTTATATTACAACCCATTTATCTTCTTCGATACCTAGCCGAAATCTATAAATAACATATCGTTTTAAAAATTAGGGTCTCCAGTTAGGTAAAATAACAAATTAAGAAAGAATTTTTCGGAATTTGATGCTTAAAGTGGTAGGGCGTATGAGACTGTTCAGAGCCAAGTCCCTAGATTGCAGCAGCGGATACCACAGAGATGTCAATAAACCTTTTTTTATTCAATAAGTAGCTTTTCGGATATTTTTTTCTGTCACGGAAACACTATTGTTTTGCTATACTATTCCAATGTAAACATTTTATTCATACAGCAACAAATATTTCAGAGATGTTGATATGTTGTGTGTATTTTGTTCAGGTTGGTTTTATTCTGTTAAGGTCAGAGACAGTTTGTCATAAGTACAGAGTGTTTTAAATTTTCTTAACTGTTTCATAATATGTTGCGAGTAGTTTGATGCGTACCTATTCCCCCCCCCCCCCCAAAAAAAATATTTGCTACAAAAGTACGGTTCTACTTTTCATTATATTACAAGCATTCAACCTCACTTTTCATCGAATTTTTCGCGAAATTTTCGCACTGGTCGTCTAGTTATAATTTAAAATATTTACATTAAATTATTTCAGTTAGTATATTCCAAACATTGCAAGAATGGTTTTCAGCATCACCAACTGCCTATAGTGACTGAAAACAGACTTGGCCTTTCGGTGAACCATATTCCAAGACAATAAATTTTCTTACTGCCGCTAAAAAAAATCTCTTATTACAAGCACTTATTCATTGTGTCATTAACAATCAGGTGTAACGAGTGAGTAACGCAATGCACATGAATTGCCCTTGCTTCGACAGCTCTAACCTACAAGCAAAAGCCAGTATGCGCTCGACTAACATTAGCACTGCCATTGGTACATAGACTTCTACATATTTTCATATTTATGTCGAATCTTCTTGGTGCATCATTGAAACGATCAAACAATTTCTCTGATGTAGTTGACACTGTTTTATAGAGGCCGATAATAGTGGGGCGGCAAAGCTGGAACCCTGCATCTGTGAAACCAGAGCCGGCGCTAGGGAAAAGGAGAGCGGGAGGAGGGTAAGCGAGTCAAATGTTCCGGTTACGTAACTGCTAAGGACACTTACCCAGGGTCCGAGAATCCTAGCACCGGTGCCGTGTGAAATATCAAGATATTGAACATCTTATAACTAGATTTCCTGGATTCTATCTGAAGAGAGACCAGTGGGTCAAACTAAATCGCCTGAGAACAGGCCACTCCAAATGCAACGCCATGCTATATAAGTGGGGACTTCACGATTCCCCTGTCTATTGAACTAATTCCCACAGTGTGGGGCACATAAACAAGGAATGCCTTCTCAGGAAGTACTATGGACCCTTTCAACATGTTTTCAGTGCTGCGACTTCTTTCATAGCATGGCTGCAACAACTGGACATCGATTTGTGAATGTTACCAATGTTCTTGTTGTATATATTTATATGTATTACATTAGTTTATTAGGCACACGACAAATAAATGATAGTTTCATGTATTTTAAGCAAAAGGAGAATGTGAGGTATTCATTATTTGAAATAACACTGGTTTCATCTCCATAACTGAGTAATAGACACCATATTGTACTGCTTTGATTATTATGCAGTATTTCGTCAATCAAAATTGTACACAATTCGTAAGTGATAACGTGTGAAACCATCTACATCCGCTGCGCTGGAACCACGATTTTAACTCAGAACACCCTGTTATCGCAGCTTTAACAATTGAATGTAATTTGAATGTTCATCCTTGTGGCCCCTTATAGCTAGGCCTCGGTTCATTAAAAACTTAAGAGATGAAATAAATTTTAAGAGGATGGTTCTAGCTGTTTTCATATCTTCAAGTTTATTTTTTGATAACATGCATTCATCCCACAAACTAGCCTTATGTAATAACAAAAACAGTCAAGACGAGAATTTCAATACTTTTTAAACATTCCTAACGCTTTATTACTTGATAAAACAAATCACTTTTAGTGAATGCCACTAGTGGAAGAACACCGGTGACGGCTCGAACCATGGACTAAAAAAATGTAATTGATACCCTGCGCAGGTGTTCCGGTATAAATGATATCCCAACCCTTCCTTGTAACTGATAGCCTCACGCAGGTGTACCGGTGTAATCGATACCCCCCTTTCCTCCCATTGTTCTATTGTTAGGCCACCTGCTCTCACTAACCCCTGTTCCAACTGCCTCCCCCTCCTTGAAATCGATACCCCACAAAGGTGTTCCGTTGTAACTGATACCCCCCCCCAAATTGTTCTATTGTTAGGCCACCTGCCTTCACCTCCTTGTAATCGATAGCTTCGTGCAGGTGTTCCAATGTAACTGATACCCCTGTCTATTATTCTTTTGTTATGCGTCCCCCTCCCCCCAACTGTTCTATTGTTATACCACCTGGCATACCCATTAACCCTAGTTCAGCTGCATCCCCCTTCTTGAAATCGATACCAGGTGTTCTGGTGTAACCGATACTCACCACGCTGACCTTGCAATCGATACCGCGGGCAGGTAGAAACCTATTGGAATCGACAGGTGTTCGGTCAACTGACCTGGAGTCGTTGTGCATTCATGCTTCGTCCAATACTGTTGTTGTCCTTAGTGTATCTGTCAACGCTGGTGATTAAAAGCGTTTGACGATAGGTTTATCGTCTAAGCACGAATTTAAACCAATTGTAGTGCTCGAAAAAGTGGGACACAACAAAGTTATACTAACGTATGAAGAACGGAACGTGTTGATCCGAGTAATTGATGTAGTGTCTGATTTATTCAACGCCGACAGCGTCCAGATCGACGCGACGTAACACTTGGCGAGCGCACCGTTTCATGCCGAACGGTAGCGGGAGTGGAAGCGATATGTTTCTACGTCAATACCGATCCTGCCAGCGGCGTCTTCTTTGGAGAAGCAACATGGCAAAACCTCATCGACGCGCATTGACACTACAAGGCGTTTGTTAACATTTTGGCTAGTAAAGTACTACGTTACAATCATATGGCTGTGGCTCAAAAACTGGTTAATGAGCATATTAATAATCTTTATGGGACTCAAGTGACATACAACCCAAGTCATCATTGGATTATACGCTTTTAAGAAATGAACTCTTCGCTTATAAAAATTTACTCGTAGTGGATGATGCTAGTAATGAAGAAATATGATGTTTGTAGTCATTCTGGCTAGTAATGTGTTACACAGTTTCATACGGTTCATGAATTGAAGTTTGATGCTAATAAATAAATTTGGGTGTTTGTATGTGAAAAATATAAATAAAAAACACATTTTTTTTTTTTTTATTTCGTCCACCATTGGACAATTAAAAAATATATTTTCAACAGCACATATTGCATTAAAAAATAAGTGTCCCATACAAAGTTTTTTTCAAATTATTTTTCTTGAGTCCTCCTAGGAGCAGACATCCTATATCTTTGTCTGAAAGCTTCCATGGTTCGGATTCCACGTTAAACTGTAGGTGCCCTTAAGTAAGGTAGGAGCAAAGAATCTGGTCACCCTGCTTCCAATTCAAGGCTAAGTATATCTCATTCAGGAGAGTTCCAACTAGAAACTTAAACTACTCTACGTCTTACCTATATCGTCCAAGGGTTCCAAATATTAAGCCGGTATTTTAATTCTGTCCAGGTAAATCTTATGTTTCTTACTTCCTGTTACAAGAAAAAGATCTTACTAAATTACAGTCCTTTTAGCGCCATAGTGGCTCAGTGGTTAACACTTCTGACTTGAAAGTGAAAGATTCTGTGTTCGAATTCCTGTATCGTTGGTGAATACACATAGGCCCGTAACCAGACTTTAATGTCCGACATAGCTTTCTGTAAAGTATTCCAATATTTGGATTCCACGTTAAACTGCAGGTGCCCTTAAGAAAGATGAGGAATTAAGGAACTATCCATCCCAACTCCAATACACGTCTAAATAAAACTAAGTGCATTAAAATTAAAGTATTTTGATTTTAGTTAATTATGAATGAAACAAAATGCAAGAATTTGTTGCATCAACTAACAGGAAGCGCTATTTGTTTAACAGTAAACTAGAAGTGCATGTTAGTTTTGAAGAACAGATTATTGTTAAAATTCTTGTAGGAGAAAATGCGAGATCTCAATAGGCTAAAGAACGGTTTGTCGACGAAATTCCGTCATCGGGTCTCAATATCCAGTACAATCTTACATTAAAACGTTTTCAAATATCGTTTCCCAAAATCACTAGAGGCGAATGCAGGAATAATTCCAGTACACTACATTCGTCCACGTTTCAGAATTAATTTGTATATGCCAATCTAATTATCGAGCCTGGTTGGTGAGTTTTCAATGTTTGGGAGATCGGGGAGTTCGCGGGTTCTCTCTTCCGTGCATTCCATTCGTCTTCTTTTCAGAGATATTTCTTGTATGCCGGTCTGAATATTTAACCTGGTGGTTGAGTTTTTAAAGCAAAGTAATGAATAAGCAGTTGTTGGAAATGTAGGTTATGTTGAATGCGTAGAGATGACTGGCTTATCAAGAGATCGGCAATGTCAGTTCTTGACAAGGGAAGTTAGAGTAATATCTCCTCCACCAACCAGTCTACAAAAATAAGGACCAAGATCTTATATTCGTGTTTTAGTATCTCTTAAAATCACTATGAAAGATTTTACACAGTGTTATTTCTAACAGTTTGAATGTTAGCTTTATAACGTTATAGATAGTGACGATGTTATTGTCATCTGAAACTTGCATTGGATGTTGAAAGCTAAGAAGATCATAGAATATCGAGCCTGGTGGGTGAGAAGGAACGTTCGGATCTATGATTCGCGAGGATATGTAGCACGGCTTTACATTCTGGTTTTCTTTCGTTCTTCAAAAATCACTTGAAGCGAGTGCTGAGATCATTCGCCCTTCTTTCAGAGTTATTTTTTATATACCGATCTAAATATCGAGCCTGGTGCGTGAGTTTTTAGTGATTGGAACTGTCATGTGGGAGTGGAGGGTTAAATTTCTGTTCAGGCTGTTCATTAGTATCTGTTGTAGTCAGGGGTGATCCAGTGGGGGGGGGGGGGAGTGGAGGATAGGGTGCTCAAGCCCCCTCCAAAAGTATCTAGGTCCATCGGTCCACCCCCGACAATGTAATTTTGGAGAGTATAAAGACTACCCCTTGCCCGACTCAAGCCCCCCCAAAACCAAAATCCACTCAAGCCATGCCACCCCCCCCAATCCAAAGTTCGCTCAAGCCCCTACCAAATCTAAATCCTGGACCTGCCCCTGGTTGTAGTCTTTTATCGCCTAGAGTCACTGTGAACACTTCGACAGCGAAAAACACGTTTAGAGGTGTTTGTGCCGGTAGGAAGGGATGATTTTTTATTCGTAGCAATTTGAGACAATTTTTTCTTGTATTTTGGTGAGGATTTCTCGAATAGTTATTCATATTCAAAAGTAACAGAGTTTCAATTTGCCACGCGCTCCGTGTATGTCGTGGCTAACAAGTCTATAGTATTGCGTTTCGGCATGGGCAAAGAAGCTCTTAAATACTTTCGTTCCTGTAAATAGGTGATCTGATCTCCACTCTTCAGCTAGCAAACGTCCACTAAGTTGTGCATGATGTTAGGTAATTTGTGAAATTTTTCATCAGTGCGAGTGTATCAGTCTGTTCCGAATCCTGAACGGATCTCGTGTACAGCCCTCACAAGGACACATAGTGAACAACGCGATGTGGGCAGTTCTTATCCCAACACAAAGCGATACAGAGCACAGTTAGTGCGAAAATGGAACAATGCTTACTTCCTTCAGAAACAGTGGTTACAGGTGCATACTGCCAGGGATTGGTACGTATCTGAAGTTTTCATGCACAGCGCCTCTCAAGAACAAGCTAGGAATGACTAACACTTACAGAAAATTGGTAACATGTACATATACACATATACATAAATTAAAAAAATACGCGGATTATCAACTATCGACTGACATATCACCATTTCATTAGTTAGCTTTCAGGTCCTCATTATATTCATACACTCCTGGAAATTGAAATAAGAACACCGTGAATTCATTGTCCCAGGAATGGGAAACTTTATATACACATTCCTGGGGTCAGATACAACATATGATCACACAGACAGAACCATAGGCACATAGACACAGGCAACAGAGCATGCAAAATGTCGGCACTGGTACCGTGTATATCCATCCTCCTTTCGCAGCAATGCAGGCTGCAATTCTTCCATGGAGACGATTGTAGAGGTGCTGGATGTAGTCCTGTGGAACGGCATGCCAAGCCATTTCCACCTGGCGCCTCAGCTGGACCAGCGTTCGTGCTGGACGTGCAGACCGCGTGAGACGACGTTTCATCCAGTCCCAAACATGCTCAATGGGGGACAGATCCGGAGATCTCGCTGGCCAGGGTAGTTGACTTACACCTTCTAGAGCACGGTGGGTGGCACGGGATACATGTGGACGTGCATTGTCCTGTTGGAACAGCATGTTCCCTTGCCGGTCTAGGAATGGTAGAACGATGGGTTCGATGACGGTTTGAATGTACCGTGCACTGTTCAGTGTCCCCTCGACGATCACCAGAGGTGTACGGCCAGTGTAGGAGATCGCTCCCCACACCATGATGCCGGGTGTTGGCCCTGTGTGCCTCGGTCGGATGCAGTCCTGATTGTGGCGCTCACCTGCAAGGCGCCAAACACGCATACGACCATCATTGGCACCAAGGCAGAAGCGACTCTCATCACTGAAGACGACACGTCTCCATTCGTCCCTCCATACACGCCTGTCGCGACACCACTGGAGGCGGGCTGCACGATGTTGGGGCGTGAGCGGAAGACGACCTAACGGTGCGCGGGACCGTAGCCCAGCTTCATGGAGACGGTTGCGAATGGTCCTCTCTGATACCCCAGGACTCAGGAGCAACAGTGTCCCTAATTTGCCGGGAAGTGGCGTTGCGGTCCCCTACGGCACTGCGTAGGATGCGACGGTCTTGGCGTGCGTCCGTGCGTTGCTGCTGTCCGGACCCAGGTCGACGGGCACGTGTACCTTCCGCCGACCACTGGCGACAACATCGATGTACTGTGGAGACCTCGCGCCCCACATGTTGAGCAATTCGGCGGTACGTCAACCCGGCCTTCCGCATGCCCACTATACGCCCTCGCTCAAATTCCGTCAACTGCACATACGGTTCACGTACACGCTGTCGCGGCATGCTACCAGAGTTAAATACTGAGATGGAGCTCCGTATGCCACGGCAAACTGGCTGACACTGACTGCGGCGGTGCCCAACCGCTGCGCAGCTAGCGCCCTTCGACGGCCAACACTGCTGTTCCTGGTGTGTCCGCTGTGCCGTGCATTTGATCATTGCTTGTACAGTCCTCTCGTAGTGTCCGGAGCAAGTATGGTGGGTCTTATACACCGGCGTCAATGTGTTCTTATTTCAATTTCCAGGAGTATATTTCCCGTATATTTTGACAAGGTGTGAGCATTTGGTTGGACTGATTTCAAGAAACTATAGGAAAAAATTGAAATGTGGATGGTTGGACGGGGAACCGAAGCTGCATCTTCCCGAATGCGAGGTCAGAGCATTACCGCCAACCCTCTATGCTTGGTACACTATCATCGTAAGCCCTCTATCCTCTGTCGCACACTATGGCCACGGATCTAGATGCCGCATAATAAACATTTTCATGATAGAAAGATTCCAGCTTCTGGAGAACCAATCTGTTGTATACATCCTACACCACCACCACTCCTCTCAAAGCACGTGGATAAATTGAGGGACAGATGGTCTTCTATAGACATGATTCAAACAGTTTATCCCCCTACCAAGCCTTATATTCTTCCCAACCGGTCTGCTGGCACCAGTCATCAGATATGGCCTATCAAGTGCTCGTCTGTGTGTCGGCTGAACGTTGGTAATTCAAAACGTTTTACGGTAGAGTTATCATCTATTCATGATATTGAACCGGTTGAGATGCTCGAAAAAGTGTGTCACACCACCAAAGTTAATGGAACGTGCTAATGCATGTTTGGACGTAGTGTCCGATTTATTCAACACCACCTGCGCCCAGACCGAAGTTCCACGGCAAACACACCTTAGCCTGCAGAACAGTTACCGGGGTGAAAATAGTATATTTTTACCGCACACGGTCTCCTGCCGAATGATTACTAGCGTGAAAATAGTATTTTTTTTACCCAAATATTAATCCCACCAATAAAGTGCTACGTGACTATCACATGGCTACAGTGCAAAAACTGATTGAAATATATCTACTATATAATATCGTAAGGTCACCCACTCACCTCGATAGCTATTGGCTGGAGAACAGTGTCATGTGACAGCCTTCACTCACAAAACAGCGACCAGAGATACTATCAGAAGGAATTAGTGGTAATATCTACAATTTAATAACCAAGCAACTGCTACCAAATTAATTGGCATAATACAGTCATTAAATTTGCTTTTCATATCGTTTCATAGTTTTAAAAAAATTAATAAATTTTTCGGCTGAAAAAACGTGGATCTCCGTTTCAGTAACAGGTTACTAATTAAAGCAACTTAAAAAAAATTAAATTACTCATAGTCTTGGGATAAATTTCAGTTTAATTACAACATTCACTAATGTTTTTGCTTGAACAAAATTTATGCATTACGGTTTATTTGCTTTTTACGCATTTTACTGACCACTTTCGTTATTGGTCTTTATTCATGTTCGCTGTATGTGAGGTATTATGTAATTTTAAGTGAACATCAGACCAAATGTGTCACCGAATCGACTATTCTGGTAACTTAGTTCTGCGGAGTTGCTCAACTGTTTCATAATATGGAATGTGTATTAAGTTCTCTGGCCGTCACAGAAACAGTGACCTCAACGTGATGCTTTATAAGCAAACAGGATTTATTTTTAAAATAATGTTGTAGAGCGAACTTTAAAAGTGTAATACACGTCAAGTTCGTGTTTAAACAAGTTCGAGTGTATGATCTTTGAAACAATTACACGATAGCCCGATCATTCCTGTCCGTGTTTAATACCTACCTCTATTAATGCTTCTGAGTTCTTCAAGCTCAAGAGATTTTATTCATCCTAAGGGTGAAATATAGGTCATGCTTGTATTTGGTCAGATCAGACCAACCTATCATAATCTTTCGTCGTAAAAATTGGAACTATTCTAGACACGTGACGATACGCAAAAAACAGTCACGGGCTTATACTAGCATATTAATAATGATCGTGTGGCTCACTGGATACCCATTTCATCATTGGACTATACGCTTCTAAGACATTTACTTATTGCCTATCAAAATTTACTAGTATCTAATTATGTTAAAAATGTAGTAATTAGAAATTTGGATGTTGATGGTACTACATGTATGTGAAAAGTATAAATAGAAACAAATTGTATTTAATTCATTTTTGTTTTATTTCACCCACCACACATTACAAAATAAATATATTTTATTGTAATTTTTCGTAAGTTCGTGTTTTTCGAAAGATGGAACTTGTTTGAATTAACTGTTTGGACTTACATCGCAGTCTCTAGAATAACCCGCAGAGCCAACACACACTTAACTTTACCAACATGGTAGACCTGTCAGAGGATGTCAGCTACATGTATAAGTATAATTAATAGAGCTCAGTGTTGTTGATCAAAAGTGATGACAGAACGTATACCGACACATAAACTGACTTCGACACGGAAGGCAGTCTACGTTTAAAAAAGATGGGGGACTTCCACGGAAACTGAATATATATGCAGTCATGGATAGACCCAAAAAAATATGCACAGAGAAATAGCATTACAGTGAGGAAGAGAGTAGCATAATTTTGTGAAAAAAATACAGTTTCAGTAAGAAGCTTGAAAATCCTATAAATTCCCTAAATTTCATAAAAATCGGTAAAAAATGATTAAAATACGTTAAATATTGCCAAAATTACGTAATTTCCCTCCAAAAAAAACGTCGTCGGTCGACATGACAATTACACCTTCGTGCATCACAAAGTACAGTGCCTATCTATATGATGTGTTTTCATTACCACAACGGTCTACGGAAAAGTGTCATATATGTACAAAAATTTAGATTTAGGCTGTCACGACAGTTTGCAGAGAAACCAGCACGGCCCCTCCACCACAAACATCACATTACCGTCAGGGAGTGCAAAGGATGAAAACTACGTACGGATGTAAGCGATCAAAGGGGCAGGCAGTACATATACTGACCCAGAAGTCAACATTAACATAACGAGGTGCAGCTAAAACTACTACCATCAGTATGCAAACGATCCATCATAACTTTCATTAAACTGAGATTAATGTAGGATGCCACATTAAGGTAGGAAAACTATGTGATAATTATTCACCACACACACAATCTTACCATCATAATAGTGTGTAAAAGGATGGAAAAAACATATGTGTGCATCATAGTACTCAATGTATTCGATCCAAGGTGCTGACAGAACGTATCAGACACATTAACGCACAAACAAAGGCATAACCGAAACTCTGGTTAATGTGGGATGCTAGATTGTGTGTCACATAACGTTAGGAAATCCATGAGATGCGTGTTCACCACACATACAACCTTCCCATCATGATAGGGTGTGCAAAGGAATGAAACAGCAGATATGTGCAACATAGAACTCAATGTATTCGATCAAAGGTGCTGACAGAACGTATCAGACACATTAACGCACACACAAGGCATAGCTAAAACCACTATCATCAGTAGGTTTTCGAACCTACATAACTTACATTAAACTCAGGATGATATAGGATGTTAGACTATATGCAATATTGGGTTAAGATACGTTTGGTTAGCCAGAGTTAGGTTAGTCCACCACATCTTAGCAGTATCTCAGGTTCCTGTATGCTGCCACATTGAGTAAGGTTAAGTTAAATCTCGATCTGAGTGTTACAGTTATGGGCGCCATTTACTCAAAATCGCTTGTGAAGAATTTACTTCATGTAATGAGGGTGGGATAAATTAGCGTAAGCTCAGGTTAACCCCTATTTTTCGCAAATTGGGGGCGCGTGTGAAGCGATAACTTTATGTAACGAGGGTGGGATACACCATGGAGCACTAGATGCACTAGAGGTTAACCTCAGCTTTAGGTTAATCAACCGTCACACCCTAGTAGTAATTGAAGTTATTGTAGGTGATTTAGGTTAGGCAAGCCCAGCATGTTACATTGTGTTAGCTCAGGATAACGCGCTAACAAGTAACATAAAAGCTACACAATTCAAAGCGCATGTCTCCTAAAATTGTAAGTAAAATTGTGATAAACGCTAGCAGCTATACCTCAACAATACGACATCGACTTTCATCTTGGAATGCTTTTACCCATCGACCGTGACGTCGATCTTCATCGCAACCACTATCTTCATATTCACTGTGACTTGCTCGGCATGATTTTACCCTTAAGCGACGGTTATGTTTTTTACAACAAAATGAGGGAACTACTGTACTTCTGTTAAAGGTTTCGATGGGAAAGTCTTAAGAAGAAGATACTCCTGGGAAAGAAGCAAGGTCAGCAAGGGGCAGAGTGAGAAAGAGACCATGTTTAGACCTGCATGGCGAGGGCAGGAATACAAGGAAACGTTTGGTGAAATAAAAAATTTGTTAAAGTTTAAACGGGTAGGTATAGTTTAGTAATGTTGAAACCATTTAAGAAATCGAAGGAAGTGATGTTAGGGAAAAAGGGGAGGGGGTGATAGAGGCGTAGACGACCAGAACTCATGTTGGACCTACGTGAGACGGCGAATAACCTGGAAACGAAAAAGTTTTCATTTTTCCCTGTTGGTGAAACAATTTTTGTTTCCTACGGTAAAAACAACATTTATCTTATTCATATCTTCTGTCTGTTTCACTGAATTAGTCAAGAGGAGGCGAAGACAACTGTGTTGTGTGTATAAGAAAAGTGAGAAATGTGAAGTGATCAGTGGATCTAACAAGCCACGGCTTTAAAATACGATTTATGTAATATGGTGTGTGTATTTTTTGTAGGTTGAATGATCTATGGATCATTCAACACTATTGATATTATGTCCTGCTTGAAATGATCCGTATTAGGAACATCTTTTCTCTTACTTTTAGTAGGTATGCAACTTAGTAATGTGTATTTTTTCTTTACATTTCTGTCAGTCGTTTCGGGAGAACGATTGGAGTATGTAGGAAATGCGGTCACCAATATAGAAAGAAGTACTTTGCTTCATCTATCTTCTATTTAAAAAGGAAACCCGTATAAATTTGTTCTAGAAAAACTAAAAAACTACCAAGACGATTTCTATGGGGTTTTCGACGTTTTAAAGCTTACAATCAGAATTGAATTGGTATTTATTATTCTTCATCGTTACATAGCGGTGGAGCAGTAAGTGAAAATCTGAAAGTATAGAGTGAAATAATAAAGATACAAACTAGATGTTGGTACGTCATATTTCGAAAAAAAAAGTCTTTAAACCCCATGGACGGCCGTATTGAATACGAATGGCACCTGAGGAAACCACGTAAATTAAATAATGGAAAAAAACTTATGAGAGATTCTTTGCTTCTTGAAGCTACAGCTACAATATCTTAGGTTTGGAAATGAAATTATATTCGTTGTTAATAGTAAGTAATGTTAATCAGATAGAGTAAAAACAAAAAATGAACTGTTTTAAACCTTTAACTTTGGCTTTAATACTTATTACTCAACTCAAGCTTTTTGGTAGTACTGCAGATCGCGATACATTTTTCGTTGTGTTAGTCGTTCAAATAATATAACAAATGAGGCGATTGATATGAAATTTGATTCACAGGTGCAGAAAATGAAACCTGTTATGAACATCATCAATGTTTAACAAATAATCTGACAAAACTTAAAAACTTTACAAACATCTTTATACACAGACGGAAAAAAAAATCCCAACACCAAGAAAAAATTATTGTAGAGTAATGAAATTTGGACAATGCATTTGTCAAGTTAACATGTTTAATTGATTAAATTTTCAAGATCACAGGTTAATTTAAGCTCAAGAAAATGCATTTCAAATGTGAAATACTGTTAAATTAATAGCCGGTGTAACCTCCAGAATTTTGAATGCAAGCCTGCAAACGTGAATGCATTGTGTCATACAGGTTTCGAATGTCACTTTGTGGTATGGAGTTCCATGCTTGTTGTACTTGTGCTGTCAATACTGGGACGGTCAGTGCTGGCTGTGGATGATGCTGGAGTTGTCGTCCAATGATATCCCATACGTGTTCAATTGGAGACAGATCTGGTGATCTCGCAGGCCAAGGTAACATGTCGACACTCTGTAGAGCACGTTGCGAGACAACAGCGGTATGAGGGCGAGCGTTATCCTGTTGAAAAACTCCCCCTTGAATGCTGTTCATGAATGGCAGCACTACAGGTTGAATTACCAGACTGACGTACAAATTTGCAGTCAGTGTGTTTGGTATAACCACAAGAGTGCTCCTGCTGTCATAGGAAATTGCTCCCCAGACCATGACTCCAGGTGTAGGTCCAGTGTGTCTAGGCCGCAGACAGTTTGGTTGCAGGCGTTCCCCTGGCCTCCTTCTGACCAACACTCGGCCATCACTGGCACCAAGGCAGAACCTGCTTTCATCAGAAAACACAACAGATCTCCACTCCGTCCTCCAATGAGCTCTGGCTTGACACCACTGGAGTCGCAAACGGCGATGGCTTGTAGTCAGTGGAATGCACGCTACAGGGCGCCTGGCTCGGAGCTGTCCTTGAAGTAACCGATTTCTAACAGTTCGTTGTGTCACTGTGGTACCAACTGCAGCTCGAATTTCTGCCGCAGACGCAGTACGATGCACCACAGCTGTACGCCGAATACGGCGGTCTTCCCTCTCAGTAGTGCCACGTGGCCTCCCGGAACCCGGTCTTCTTGAGGCAGTACCATCCCTTGACCACTGCACCCAACAATCATGCACAGTGGATACATTCCGGCCAAGTCTTTCTGCAATATCGCGAAAAGAAAATCCACCTTCTCGTAGCCCTATTACACGACCTCGTTCAAACTCGGTGAGCTGTTGATAATGGCTTCTTCGTCTTCTTAAAGGCATTCTTGGCTAACATCAACTCACTATGTCAAATCTCAGCGGTAAATAACGTTCACAAACTTTACAGCGCGTATTTAAAGCAAACCTGATTTGCAAGCTCTGAGTAGCGCTACTAGCGCCACACTTATGCGCGAAGCGCGAAATTTGAATCGATGTCATCTTTCAGATGTATAAACACGCCTACCAAATTTCGTTTATCTAACACAAGTCTTTCTTGGTGTTGGGATTTTTTTTTCCGTCTGTGTATATATAAAAATCTCGTGTCACGATGTTCGTCCGGGATGAACTCCGAAACTACATAACCGATTTAGATGAAATTTGGCTTAATGTGTGTGATTTAGTCCAACTTAAAAGATAGGATAGTTTTTATCTGGATTATAGACCTCAATATTTATTATTTGCGAAATAAACATTCATTAAATGTTTGTCATATGACAATGGTTTGTAATTATTTGTAAGCCACCAAGGCTAAGTGGTTTGCTGGCTAAGTGGTTAGGGAGTCTGACTGGAGATGGGAAGGTCCCCGGTTCGAGCCCCTGTCTCGGCGAGGATTTTTATAGACACTTAACCCGGCATTGACCCCCAGCGCAGCATGCTGTATGAGGTGAAATACGCCAGTACGGTACTGTGGTTCGGATTCGACGTTAAAATGTAGGTCCCCTGTACCAGGCAGGATGGGTGGGCTAGGTAAAGGCGGCTACGACAGGGGCAGAATGCCCAGCCAGTAGAATCCATGTCACCAGGTCATTACGACCACACGTAATTATTATTATAGTTCCATAAGTTTCTAACAGATGGCGATGTGTTAACTTATCTATACAACACTTGGTTAGCTAGGTTGGGTAATCATCCAGTAGATCACATTTTTTTTTTTGTAACAGTTTAACGTCCCTTTTTTAACAACGTGGTCTTTAGAGACGGGAAAGGATGGGGGCAAGGAATGGGAAGGAATTCGGCCATGGCCTTTTGAAGGAAGCATCCCGGCATTCACCTGGAGTGATTTGGGGAAACCATGGAAAACCCAAATCTGGATGCCAGGACGGGGATTCGAACCGCCGTCCTCCCGAATGCGAGGCCAGAACGCTATCCGTTACACCACCACGCTCGGTAGTAGATCACATTCTGTTTCAATTTATTTATGCTACAGTTTATTCCTAACAGATGGCGGTGTGTTAATTTATCGAACCATCCAGTAGATGGCGTTGTATTTCGATTTATTTATGCTACGGTCTATTCCACGCCATATGTGTGAGTTTCTTTAATTTTAATTGTGCTGTGTATTGTGTTATAATTATACTGTATTGTTGTTCATCGTTTGTGTGTCTTTATACCTAACGACAAAGTAATTACACACATGAATATAACATTGAAGAAAACGTTACGATAAATTCGAATCGTGTAAGCATTTCTCGCTAGCTTATCATTTTTCTTCTTCTTTTTGTTCAGCTATAGACCACGTGTCAATTTCGATTCCTCTCCTGTTGTTTTTTCTTTCTTCCTCCCCAGTACTCCATTATTGCACTCCTCTCTGCCTTTGAATCCTGCCATATTCAAAGTCTGCTATCGAAAAAAATTTCTTTCCATACAGTTCACTGGTATTATTTCGTTTCAAATCTTTCTAAACCTCTTGAAAGCCTGGTGTCATCCATGCTATAAATGTATTGAAAAAATATAATTCTTCTTTTTCTGTTCTTGTTCAATGTTATTATATATTTCCTCATTAGTTCTTAACTTCCATTTTACTGTATTTTTCAATGGACCCACAAATTCAGGTTTCACGAGTGTATTATAGTGTCTTATTTTAAGGCTTTCAGAAAGGCACTTTTTGTTGTAATTCAAATATTTTTCAGTGAAATGTCACCAAAGAATCTAACCTCGACAATGCGTGTAGCAGAGAGGCAAGACGCACGACGAGAGAGCTCATCAATCAGCAACACAAATCGCGGCGAGTAAGGAAGTTCAAAGAATCAGGACAGCTGAGCATCGTATGTAAGAATCTCAAGAACAGCGTGATGAACGTCTGTGACAGAATATATCGAGAACAAGAGCGGCACGAGAACAGCACATAGCTATATTTAGAGAAAGAGAACGAGAGAGACAGTAAATCAGCTGTGCTTTAACACGTGTATCATTTGTACATCTTGCGTTCCAATATGCACCAGCCATTGATTACTCGGCACATTCAAAAACTGCAATCGGTGCAATGAGCAAAATATGCCAGTATTGTCAGGCGTT
This sequence comes from Vandiemenella viatica, assembly GCA_031002005.1. Classification (NCBI taxonomy): domain Eukaryota; kingdom Metazoa; phylum Arthropoda; class Insecta; order Orthoptera; family Morabidae; genus Vandiemenella; species Vandiemenella viatica. The sequence continues at coordinate 62,695 of JARYHS010011249.1, read as the reverse complement.
GAAATTCCGCAATGAAGCAGCCGGCATATGATGTGCATCAGGAAAAGATATATTATTTCCACTACCCAATCCGCCAGATCATTTACAATCCTTCTTGCTGGCGAATCAAACGATTCGAAATTGTTTCTTCTCAAGACACGCAAATTCAATTCTTGCTTCCAGATGACGTCTTTTGAGGCAACAAAAATTTGCGATCTTACATCTGATGGACGTCATTTTGAAACTAAATTCAAAATACAAGGCCAGGTGTACCATAAGATTGGGTCGTTGATACCGATGCCAAACGATGACCCGAAGTTTCTCTAAATCTATTGGAAATTGTGAGGAACCCTTGGAAACTAGGTGCCAGTATAATTTCATCGAACAAGCAGAAGAGAGAGCAATTGTGGTATTGTTGGAAAATTGTTTGGAAAATAATAATCAACTTATTCAATTGTGTCGCCACAATTAAAAAATGACAACTATCAAATTGTCATCAAAGCTGACAAATTACCATCAGGAGAATACGCTGGCAGATTCAACGCGCCAACCGTAGATGAAGTTGCAGTTTTTATGGTTGGTGACTCAGTTGATTAAAGTCACACGTCAAGATAGAACTATTAGTAAAATTTCGGATCTACACCGTTCGTATGACGCACTCCAGTATCCACTGATATTCTGGCAAGGGCAGAATGAATATCACATCAACATCAAACAGCGTGATCCAGTTGCTGGTAAATTTAATATTCAACTATTTAATTCGTTATTTTATTAGTACAGTAGACCCGCACTATTCCAACCAGGGGCCGGATTATAGCGGGCCCACTATATTGATTTTTTATTGTTTTTTTTTTACTATTTAATTTATTATTTTCTCAGGTAATAAAATAAATAAAAAAGTTACTTCAAAGATGTACTACGCCCCCCGTTTGATGATTAGACGTAATTAAGATAACTATATCCTTCGATATCGTCAACTGTGCCATCAATACGTCGTGGATATGTACGCCAAGGTTTAAAACAAGCATTTGCAATTTATTCGATACAACCAGGTTAAATTACGATCGGAGGAATACATCCTCTTACGAGATTCTGTTATCGGCAATATTTATGAAAATTTAAACGCCAATGATATCGGTAATACATTTATTTTACCTTCAAGCTACATCGGCAGTTCACGGAACATGAAGGAATATATACGAAATGCGATGACTTACGTACGTCATTATGGTCGTCCAGATTTGTTTATTACATTTACATGTAATCCGAATTGGGAGGAAATACAAACTTTGCTATTACCAGGCCATCATTGATTGATTTAATCGTAAAACATTCGGTTTTCGGTAACACACGTTGCTATCTGTATTTGATTGAGTGGCAAAAGCGAGGTTTGCCTCATTCTCACATTTTGATTTGGCCTGAAGTTAAAATCCGTCCAGAAGAAATTGATCAAATAATTTCAGCCGAAATTCCGGACCCATTAATTGATCAAGAATTGTTTGATATTGTTACCAGTCACTCGATCCAGGGACCGTGCGGTGCTTTTAACATGACATCGCCATGCATGGAAGGTGGAAAATGTAAGAAGCGTTTTCCAAAGGAATTTACGAATGACACTATTACGGATATCGATGGTTATCCGTTGTATCACCGCAGAAACGCTGAGAATGGTGGCCAAACATTTACAATGCGAATGTCAAATTCTAGAAACCAAGTTGAAATTGACAATCAGTGGGTCGTACCATACTCACCATTGCTTCCAAAAACGTATAAGGCTCATATTAACGTCGAGTTTTGCAGTTCTGTAAAATCCATTAAGTACGTTTGCAAATATGGTAATAAATTCATTGATTTGGCCGTATTTGAAGTTCAAAATGTAAATAAAAATGACGAAATAACACGATACCAAATAGGTAGATACATCAGCAGCAATGAAACTATCTGGCATATTTTTAGTTTTCGCATCCATGAAAGAGACCCTTCCATCCAGCATCTTGCAATACATCTTGAAAACGATCAACGTGTATATTTCACCCAAGAAAATATTTTCCAAAGAATACTTGAGCCACCAAAAACGACAAACCACAAACTGAATTTTTCACATTGTGTCAAAAATCTGATGTGTTCCGCCAATTCGCAAAAACATTATTATATACCGATGTTCCAAGCTATTTTTCATGGAACAAATTAGGTAAAAAATGGTAGCCACGTAAACAAGGAGAACCACATCCTTCGATCGCAGGCATATTCAAAGCAAAGACTTTGCATCCAAAACAACGTGAATGTTTCTTTCAGCGTTTGTTATTGGTGAATGTTCCTGGACCAGCTTCTTTCGAATGTTTACGAACAGTTAATGGTCGAGTGTTCAATACATGTCGAGTGTTCAATACATTTCGAGTGTTCAATACATGTCAAGATGCATGTCGTGAGTTGCAGCTGCTGGCAGACGACAATTATTAGGACCTGATACTTGCTGATGCAGCGTTGACAGCCACGCCGAATAGTATTCGTGAAACTGTTTGCAATTATTTTGACATGTTATCCAACACAATCTTCGAGTTTGTGGGAAAAATATAAAAACAGAATGACTGAAGATATAACTGAAATTTCAGTTTATATAAATAAATAAAAAGATTTTTTATATAAATATCAATTTTTATATAATTTCAATTAAGTAATTTGTAATGAAATGTAAATTAATTTTTTTTATGATCGTTTGTCCTTAATTTTAACTCTCCGTAACTCTTTACCAATTACATTTGAATTTCCAAATCGATTACTATGTTTTTGTCTTTATTAGTGAATATTAATTTGACTACTTGAGGAAGTTTAGAATAACATTAATCCAACGTACCTTAATTAGTAAGTCACAGCCACGCGTGACTGGGTCAGCTAGTTATATTCTGAATTAGAATCTGCCATAGGTATAATGCTACATGAACTGCTTATGGAGTTCGAAATGAAAACTCAAACTTTTTAACGTAATGTTTCATCCATCTCTTTTTTAGATTTACGCGTCGTCAACGTCGAAGTCGTTAGAGGAGGGAAGGATTGGCGGCAAGGAACGTGAAAGTGTTCGGCTATGGAGTTTTTGAAGGGAGCAAACAGAGCGTTACTGTTCACCTACCATGTTCGGTCATTCATTTCAATACGATCCCTCCTTCAATGCGGAGATTGGATATAGTATGATACTTCACGCTTCTTGGCCATGGATTTCTTTATAGAAAAATGAAGGTAAATTTATTAAAAAATCTTCACTAATCTGACAGTCAGAATGGCATTTATCCCCTCAGTCCCTAAACTTTATAAAAAGTTTTGTTATTGGTTAGGCTGCCTCTTTCTCCACCCAACCGAAACTGGTCCTACCCTTTTGAAAATTGGATCAACTGATTCGTTGTTATGTCATCTTCACGTTTTGCACTCTCCTCCTTCAGAAATTCGCCACAAATCAAATTAAAAATGCTGAAATATGGAACACTGCGCAACCGCGAAATGTTACCAGCGCTGCAAAAATGACAAAAAACATCGGTACAGGGATCATATGAACATAAACAGTTTCGTTTTATCCTAGAGGTCGTCGTTACTTTGAAATTCGGCCTGACAAAAAAATTTATGGAAAATTCGTTTTGTGTCATCAGTGTCGGTAATGGCGTATTTATTTACAGTAGAAACAGTCGATTGTCTCCGCTTGTCTGTATGGATATAAGATGTCGGGCGTTTTTTAACTACACATGGGACATTTCGAGAGGCTTTTTACAATGGAGAGAAACTGAAACGGCAAGTAACCATTTACAACAAAGGATTTAACCAACTTTTCAGGATATTGTCATTGATTATGCAGCGCTGGTGGCATCTAATTGTTGGGCATCACTCTCATATGTCGGAATTTTAGATTTAATTCCTGGCGACTTTTCCAAAAAAGGAGAGTGCAAAAAGTAAAGGGGACATTATGACGAGGCAGGTAATCCGAATTTCAAAAGGTTATTACCTGTTTCGGAAGGGTGTGAAAGAGGCAGCTCCCATTTTCCGAAAGACTGGTGAAAATTTGGCACACCTGTTTCAAAATTGTGCGACTAAAATTACTGTTTGGGCAAATCAACCTCAATAATACCAAGCAACGCTGGAAACACTGCTAGTGACGTCATAAGGTTGTAATGGTATTGTAAGAAAAGGTTACACCAGCCAGTTAAATTTAGGGTGTGCTTTTGAAAAACGAAACTGCATGGATCACAGTTTGCTATTATTATAGTTATTTTCTATGACAGATTCTGCGTTTTTTCAAAATGCCTCATTCGCCACATTGCTGACGGTGGCGTTACACCAGGGGTTCTTGGACTGCTATAGAGCAAGGTAAGGTTTGTAACATATATAAAAAGCAAATAAGCTAAATGAGTTACTTCTAATAGTAGCATTATATACCCCGCATGTTAGTGCGCAGTTCTACTAGCTGATATATTTATGGTTCTGAGGTCGAGCGGGCATGGTGCTGTAGTGAGCTGGCTGCTACCCTCTAGTGACCCTCAAGGTCATTCTGTCCGGCCGAGCAGTTAAACAAGGGCAGATTGCCATATGCCAGGCATGGATAAGCGTCTAGCATAGACGTCGACTATTGTTCAGATACGGATCTCGTGGTAAGATAATTCTGTAAAAACTTGGCTAATAATTGCTGAATATTTATATTTTTATTCACAGAAGGTTTCTGAAGGCATGTACGCCAATAACTATACATGTATATACACACACATGGAAATAACTGTAAATGACATCTCAGATTGAACTATTGCTGTCTGAAACTGGCGCAGTGGCGCCAACATTATTGGAACGAGGATAGTGAGCTTTGCAACATGGGTACCTTTAACCCCAAACCTGCAGGGCTATTGCGATAAATTGAAACTTCTGCAATACTGACCAACTAACCCAATCCATTTCCACACCCAACTCTTTCTTCAGTAGACCCTACCTACTGGTTTGCTGTCGAACATCTCTTATAGCTTGTAAAATTAAATTATTTATATCATCTTTCATTACTTTATTGTTGCTTTACATTAACCAATACAATTCTCAGTTTCGTCCAAACTTCGCCGTACTACACAACATCTATGCTTCTCATCTGTTCTTTACGTCAAAGATCTTCCTCCCTGCACTGTTTATTCCAGAGATTTTCATGTACATTGTTCATTCGGTAACGGCGCATGGATTTCTTTGACACAATATTAATAACACGATAAAAATAACAATATATAAAACACTTTTAACACCATACACACATAATCATCCTAACATTAATCAAATACAAAATAACGAATCGAAAATACCACTATCAATACGCTTCCCATTGAAATAATATAAAAAACATTAATTATTAATTATTTAAAAACTAAGATGCTGTGTATTCTTACACATCCCCTCGGCCAATTTGTCACCAAAATTTGAATTTTGTCAAATTTTGTGTGATTTAACATCACACCACTCACCCATATATACATTTTCAGCCATAGTTACATTCATTCACACCCCCGCTATAAGTTCAGATCACATATATTTTTTTCTAATCCCAACAATTCCTCTGATTCAATATTCTCATGTGTCACTCCCTCTTCATCTTCACTTTCCCTATCGTTGCATCTTCCTTGCACTCTCCGCCACCTTTCTTCCACTCGCACCTCACAATGTTGTGGCCCTCATGGTACATATTGAGCCCTTTCTTCTTTTTCACCTTGTCTTTGGTTGATTCATTCTTATCATCTTCTCCCACTGTATTGTTCTTTATTAGCCAACTTTTTATCTCATTTTCTTCTTCACTTTCTTCGTTAGTCTCCACTCTGTCCCTCGAAAGTACGTAGTCTCCATTATCTTCTTCCTCGCTTGTCTCTTTTTCACTTTCTTCTGCATCTTCATAATCTTCCCCATCTTCAATGATTTCTTCCGCTTCCAACTCATAATTTCCCTCATCCTTATCCGTGAAAGTAGAAAGCATTTCACTCTTCCTCCTGGTTTCTTGGTTTATTTTCTGGTCACTGTTTTCCCATTCTTTCATTCTTGCCAGGCCAATTATCTCATTTTGCTCTGCTTTCCTCTTCTCAACATTATTAAACTCGTTGATCTCTTGTATCTGTTCTAAACACTCCCACCATTTCAATGGTCCGTTGTTATCAGACATTGTGTTCAATTTCTTGTCAAACCTTCGCTTATCTTCGCTGTAATTTTCTGTTCCGTCTCCTTCAGTCTCCATTTCTAGCTTTTCTTTACATGTTCTCATCACTTGCTTTAACCTGCTTTCTGCTTCCTCTTCCGCTTCTTTGTCCACCGCTTTGTCACAATTTCCTCCCCTTCTTCACTCCTGCATCAATTGCTGTTGATTCTGATTTATTTTCTGCATTTCTCGTTTCGCTTCCATCTGTTCTTGAATAATCATAGCCAACATTTCTTTTACGGACTTACTCTTTTCGTTGCACAGATTCTTCTCCGCGATGCCAGTTGCCGAATCATCATGAACGGTAGCAGCACAACAATCCAGTGCGGCAACTGCCCGCTCCCCAGCTACTTCCAAATCTTTTCCATCCATTCTTATTACAAAATTTTCGTCACTTCCTTTCCGAAGATTACAGGCTTCTTTTATTACGAGTGTCACGGTCACAGTCGCCACGTCTAAAATTTAAATTATTTATATATATCATCCTTCATTATCTTTATTGTTGCTTTACATTAACAAATACAATTCTCAGTTTCATCCAAACTTCGCCGTACTACACAACATCTATGCTTCTCATCTGTTCTTTACGTCAAAGATCTTCCTCCCTGCACTGTTTATTCCAGAGATTTTCATGTACATTGTTCATTCGGTAACGGCGCATGGATTTCTTTGACACAATATTAATAACACGATAAAAATAACAATATATAAAACATTTTTAACATCATACACACATAATCAGCCTAACATTAATCAAATACAAAATAATGAATCGAAAATACCACTATCAATACGCTTCCCATTGAAATAATATAAAAACATTAATTATTAATTATTTAAAAACTAAGATGCTGTGTATTCTTACAAGCTGCAATAGCTCCGTTCAGAGGCGGAGCCCGGTAGCTTCTCGCGTCGACTCCAGGCTACTCCGGTGCTGAACACACTGTGACAATCAGACAGACAGACCCGGAACTAGCTGTGCTGCGCGTTTTACTAGGTTAACCCTCACTCCGCTGCAGCTGTTTGAAGAGGGCAAACCACATCATCATCGTACTTCATGCGGTTATAGTGACAGCTTGCATTCTCCTTTTGACACTTGCAAATTGCCAAATCACTGAATCGTGCTCTACTTTTCTTATCGTGGCTTTCTTAATGTTGTTTAATTTTGTTCGCTCGCCTGCCCTCAATCCCGAACCAAAGAAATTTGTAAATTTCACAAGGTAAACCTCTGGTTTCACTACACCTTCCATCCCTTGAAATGATTTGGCTCCACTCCAAAACCAAATGTTAGTCCAAGTTTTATGTTTACATAATTTTTTCGTAATGCTAAGTACAATTTTCTTTTTAGGCTAAATACATTTTCCGTGTATTCTGGTTACTATGTTTTCCTTTATAATTTCCTTAATGTCACGGTTACATGGTATTCCTCTATATTTTATCTGTATACAATTTCATTCCTGTTCTTTTCTGTTTCAAAAGTGAATACATTTCTAATTACAATTCCATTAAGATGGAATACATTCTTTTCCCTGTTTATGTTTATCGGTGTTACAATGGTTAGACAAGGGATAATAGTGTTATTTATCTGGATTGACTGAGATCACAGCAGGCTAAGGCGCCCCGCGAAAGTGCGATCTGTTGTTTACATCAAGCCCACAGTGTGACCAACTGCCTGTGCTGAGTGCGCGCTTGTCTCAGCACACCGGTGAACGTCCTTGTCAGTCAGCGTTTGCCGATATCTAGATGGTAATGAAATATCTAATTGGTATGTATCTTAGTGAAATTAGGTTTAGTGAATCTAATACACGATTTGAAGAATTGTTCGGAAAATATATATCAATTTCACAACTATAGTCTCGCAAATCATGCAGGGACATTACTGGACAAATTATAGGAACATTAAATTACTAATATGTAAGTCATTGTGGTTAAAAGATTTGCACATTTTAAGATATTTACTGAGTAAAAGCGTGTACTGCATAACCCATCTTACATGCCTTTCTGTTTCATTCCAAAAAACAGGAATTGTATGAATAGTGTAGTGTTCTAGCACTGAATTTGTTGTTTCTAAAGGAATGTTAACAATTAACACGTGCGAAAATTTCGCGAATACAATGAATAGTAAGGTTGCAGTAAGGATGAAAGAAGAACCGCTTCATTTGGTTCAGTTGTTTATTTTCTTAGTGTAATAGGTAGACTATATAACAAAAGTCAACGCCTGTGAAGTAGTTTATTAACATCTCTATGACATGTACTACTGGTATCTAGCAGCTTGGCTGTGAACTGTATCATCAATTATTTGAGTTGTTTATTTTCTTAGTGTAATAGGTATATAATAAAAGTCGACGCCAGTGAAGTAGTTTATTAATATCTCTATGACATGTATTACTGCTATCTAGCTGCTTGGCTGTGAACCGTATCATACGAGCGAATTTCATAGTTATTATTTTTGCCCTTTAGAGGTCAAATTCCCAAAAATTTCGTTCTTAAGAAATGATGTCGCTGAAGCAGAGGCCTTAATCTTTAACAAGCAAGCTCATTTACCAATTTCGGTTAGATATCAAGAGCGATAAATGGATCATGATAAAATAAATACGTTATGGAAGTAATTATAATTTTGTCCTTTAAGGGTAGAATTCCAAAAAATTTCTTTCTTAAATTATGATTCGATCAAACAGTAGATCTTAATCTCAAAAATAATACCTATAATAATGTAATTCTCTATTTCGGTTAGATATCAGGAGAAATAAATGGCTCGTGATACAAAAACGCGTTGTAGAAATATTGATACTTTTGTCCATTAAGTGACAAATTCCGAAAAATTCCTTTTATTAAAATATGATGTGGCAACGACGGAGACGTTAATTTTTAAAATGATACCGCATTTATTTATAACGGTTAGATATCAAGGGAGATAAATGGCTGATAACACAAAAACTCATTGCAGAAATATTGATACTTTTGTCCTTTAAGGGTAGTATTCCAAAAAATTCCTTTCTTAGTATATGATGGAAAAAAGTGGAGATCTTAAGCTTTATAATGATAATTCATATATCGAGTTCAGTTAGGAATGAGGGGAGACAAATAGTTCGAGAAACAAAAAAGCATTTTAGAAATATTGACATATTTGCCATTTAATTATTGAATTCAGAAAAATTCCTTTCTCAAAATATGATGTCATAAAAGTGGCGATCTTAAGCTTTAAATTGATACCTCATTCATACATTTCGGTTAGTTATCAAGGGAGATAATGGCTTGTGACAAAAAACACCTTATAGAAATAATATATATGATCATTTCTCATTAAAACAATGTTGACTTTTGATAACTGGTAGTAAATATATAAATATTGTTCTGTACATGGGAAGATCATAAATGAGTTAAAATCTAACTGATTTTGAATTAAATGTAGGTACTTCAAAAAAATGTTAGGTCCTAAAAATGGCACTTTTTTCAACATGTGAACCTTGAAGTAAGGCCTTTCTTAACTAAATTAATTCCATTCGCATGTTTGTCAATCCAACTATAAGTTCTTATAAAATATGAAAACTATGTACTTGGTATTGTAAAATATATTTCATAATGAATGCTATGAGTTAATACTATCTGTATGTATTTAGTTTGTGAAATGAAAGTATTAGCAAATTTTGGATTGCTCTAGAAATGTTTGAAACAGCGTTTTCTAAATTTTGGATGAGAATTAATTGAGATTCAATGTTAAGTTTAAAATCTTAATCATTTGATTCTAAGGTTTGTAATCTAGCTAGAATTTGTAATAAGTCATCAGAATTGAGAACTCGAAAACGTTTTTAAGGATTTTTCCGCCAAGGTCAAAAAAAGATCGCTTGGTTCTGATTGGTGTATGTGGGATTAATTCTACAATATTACTGAACTCTTCTTGGAGGGCAAAACGAATCCCCTTCAAATTCGAAGAAATTGAATATAGAAGTAAACTGTCATAAGAATGTTTGCTTTAAGAATTGTATCTAAATCATTGAAAATACTATTGAGATGCATATTTTCATCTCTCAAAGCTCGTAGATCGTAATATAGAATGACTGACAAATGAGTAGTAATTGCTAAAATATCATCCTCTCGTGAAAAAAAAAACTACTCCATTCCCCAAATACTGAACTTCCAATAACTGAACAAAATGATAAAACAAAAATAGATAGAAATATTTGTATCAATATTAACGTTTTAAAAAAACATTTTTTACTTCCCCAAATCAAATGAAGCATTCGTTAATGAGTAAATGAATAGTCGTATCTAAATAAGTACTTCAAAATAGAAGTCAAATGCTTAGTAATCCAAACTATGCATCATGAAATTACAAATACTATTATTCCAAATTATTCCTTTAACCAGTCGACTAACTTGTGTTACTAACTTAAAATAATCCCAAGACTCTACTTTATCCTACATCCAAACAAAAAATTGCAAAAATACAGAAATGTGTACATAAAAAAATTGGAATATGATACTCTATGAAAAACAATACGTAGTCCCTTGTAATAGCTACTACAAATGGTAAAAACGACCTAAGTCCTTGTAGTTATCAGTAAAAAAATAATAAAATGCTGAAGGTACTAAAAAAAAAATATTGTCCCTGGAAAAACTAAAAAAGATACGCTTCACTAGCACATTAATTGTATAAAACTTATATGCGGGGGATTTCTACGAGTGCTGGAAGTAGCTCTTGCTGTGCGCAGTGGTGAGAATGCTGACGCCGCGCCGCCCTATGATTAAACTTCCTCTTTGGGTAGTAAGACTGTGCTCCTGGCTGGAACCAATATCGACTTTAGCAGTACCTAGATTAAAATAATTCTAATGATTGTCGACAAAGTTTTTAGTAAGCCTGGAATCATCAACTCTGTCTGATATTACATTTAAAATCACATTAAAAAATGATGAAGGTTGTTATCCATCAAGACATTTGCAACCTAAAGGTTCCGAGTACATATCCGGTCTTCATTACCTCAAGAAAAAATTAATTTTTGTAGTTATAAATACATAGATACAAAAATAAGAATTTTGATTATGAAACAGAAAGAGCTTAATTTCTTGGTCTCACTTTCAGGATGTAATTTGCAGTTTTCTGTGATGCAATATCAGGCTTAATAAAAGGGTTGCCCCTTAGATTATATTAATGTCAAAATGTGGAACAATCAATTTAGATGATGTGAGCTATATTGCAGTGTTTACATCCTGTTTTTCTGGATGAACTTTATGTTTTCGATCCCAAAAATATGGGCGGAGCCTCTTTCACGTTCTAGAAGATTGATTCAAACAGTAGTCGGAACAAGAGGTTACCTGGGCTGATATAGACCAGTGTAGTCAACTTTAAATTTCTTGGAAAGGCCTTTTCTTTTTAGATAAGGTTTAGACAACATGATATAGCTTCCTACTGGAATATCTTGTGATTTGCCTTTTTTATTGTATTGTTTTTACTGTATTAAGAAACCATTTAAATTATTTTTCCTAACATGATCCCACTTACTTTTGAGTATAAAACCAAGACTTCTGATTTCTAGATTATTAATTTATTTAGCAGTTTTATATTAAATGAATGCTGATACAATTTTTAACACATACAAAATTTCAAAAGGTGTCTTACCCGTATTTTAGTGTGTCTTTGCGTTATAATTGGAAGCTATATAATTAAAAAATGAGTCCCACTTTGTGGGAGCTTTGATAACGTAATAATGTAGTGTTCTACCCATAGTTTTTTTGTGTTATTTCAATTTTTCCATTGAATTTCGGATTCGAGCTAGTTGTTGCAGTTTTTCAATGCCTAGAACATTTACATGTTTGTGTAAATAATTCAGATAAAAAATTGGATGCTTGATCCATAAGAATTTTGCTTGGTAGCCCAGAGCGAAATATCCAACCCTTTACAAATGCTCGAGCAACTTTTTTTTCTGTTTGATCGGGAATAGGTAGCATTACCAAACATCTGGGAAAAGCAAATAGAAAGTACATAAATGTTACCTCGTTAAGAATGTCTAAAAGGCCCCATTATATCAAGATGAATGTTTCGAAAAGGTCTTACTGTTTCCAGTAAAAGTTGGAATTTTTCTCTTGCATTTTCAGATTCCTGTCTTTCATTGCATAGCATATAACTATGTACAAAATCACGTACGGATTATCGTCTACCGGGGTACCAAAATTGTTTTGCAATTTTTTTTGTTAGTAGTTTTTCACTGCAACCATTAAGCATAGTTTTAGAACAACTTCACTTAATAAATTCGGAACTATTACTCTGTCCCTATTACTCTAACCATTTATATTTTCGCCACTTTTTACACTCAATATCCTTCGACTGTTCGATAGGTAAATCAGCAAGTTGTAGTGCTTTTTTACTCTGATTCACTCTAATCATTAACTCAATGTATCCGCGTTTCCTAATAGTTTTCCTGGTCTATGTTCAATTTCATAATCGTAAGCTGATAATTTTAATGCCAATCTAGTGAGACGACAGTTTGGATCTTTTGGATTCAATAGCCAATGAAGTGTGGAATGGTCACTGACAATTTTTAATTTTTTGTCAAGTATATAAAATCTGAATTGAGTAACTCCAAAAATCACAGAAAGCATTTCCCATTCTATTACAGAATATTTAGATTCTGCTTTATTTAATCGTCCAGAGGCATATGCTATACGCACAGGTGGGCACAGTTAATCCAAACGTTAACTTCGTTAATCATTATTCCGTTACTTAAAAAGTTAACTTCGATAATCGTTAAAGAGTTAAATGTTTATAAATTTAACGCAAGTTAAAGTTATCCGTTAAAAGTTAACTAGTCAAAGTTGTACTGATGTATTAGTATTATAGTACCGTAGGTACAACTGCTCTCTATCTCAAGGTGTTATGTACCATGATGCAAGTGTGGATTTATTTTTAAAAATTACCAAATTGTGGTTACGCTATCGCCACAACAACGAAGTGGTATTCCTGTCTGTTTTTATCTTTGTTGAGACTGTGATCAACATAACACTTGCAAATTGTCTTACGAGAGACAATTAAGGTACTCGTGACTTTATAAAAAAAAGTAGTAAAAAAAAAAAAAAAAAAAAAAAAAAACATGAATGCAGAATGAAAAGCAACAATATTATAGAAAACAAGTTGGACTGGGACACCTGAATATGTGAAAACTGCGACCAGTGAAATTTGCGGCCAACCTAAAATCTACGACCGATGCTTGTTACGGTTACCTTTGTGCCACGGCCTACCTGTGACCTAAAGGCCCCTTTAGACGACCCGGCCTGGTTTCACTAAATCATGGCCTGCATGTTTTTACGTGAACAAATAGAACGGAAGTTAGTCAGCGACATCCTTTTACACGGCCGAAACTGTTAAACTAGCTTCTATTTAAAAAAAAAAAAAAAAAAAAAAAAAAAAAAAAAAAAAAAACACACACACAAATGTTTCGAATTAAAATTGCACATCACCTTTTTCGTAACTTATGTATTATTTCTTTGAATTTTTCGCACTGGTTACTGAGAGTTGAGTTTTTTGCTGATCTGCAACACTGTTTGCAGACTCCAGTGCGATACTAACTATCGATCAGGCGGCTGGTCATCCACTGGTACAGAATTTCGTCCGAGTAATGCCCGATTTGCCGGCCGAACAGTTTGTCCGATTAACCTCTTCCGACACACACTGCCGATCCGTCACTGTTGCTTCAACCCCAACTGAACGCGATGTTTTTTACTAAACGCTTAATAACGACATACATTTTGTAATAATAAAAAAAACCTTTGTAGATCCTTGGGCCGGACCTTAGATGCGCACCCTCCCTTGCAAATAATATAAAATTTCACCTTGCATTTTAGAGCAATTTTCTTACTAAAAACAATCATCTGAAATTTTTATTAGACTACAGAAAATATTGCTGTATCGTATATGCAAATATATTGAACTGGAGAGATAAAAATGAAAAAATAAAGGTTTTCAATGCAATATATTAACAATTATGGTACAAACACAAAACTGAAATCCATGTCTGTGTTACCAAATATGCGAAAATCTCTATGTAAATTTTAAAAATGACAATCCAATTTTAAATTAACAAATTTTAAAAAGCAAGATGTACTGTAAGAAGCAAGCAAAGTTTATCCCAACTAAAAACAAATATATCATTTTCCCAAAGATCGAAAACTTAAAACGAAGGTGAAGTGTCAAATAACTTGATATAAAATCTAAAGAAATGTATTGATAAAAATATAGTACTGTAGAGCGATATGTTATTACAATCCTCCATTACATTTTTAAAAGTGTGTACAGTTTACTACGAAATTTTAATTATTAGACACAACTTGGAATTGGCTTAGTGATTAAGTGGTTTACGCCTAAACTTCAAACTAATAAAATCACTTCTTTTATCTTCATATTAACTTAGCCGACGAGAATGATCTCATAATTAATTTTTATTAAAAGTCCACGAAAAGTAAATAATGTATACATCGATAAATTTTTGAATAACAAAAAGGGAATAGATATGCAGGAAGGGTTGCCAACTCAATGAACCAAAGGGCAAACACTTTCAAAAAGGTGCTGGAATGTACTTTATTTTTAAGTGCTAATTTTTGTATCCAATTATACAAGGCAATCTGTTATACAAACAGGATACAAGAGGTAACCAAATTATACAAGTTTTGTATCCAATTATACAATCTGGCAGCCCTGTATACGAGTGGTGGCGTGGCGCACAGTTCAAACAAACGAAAAGACGTCAACAACCTATGTAACAGACTAAAGTTAATGGAAGTCCAATTTAACGGAAGTTAAGAAGACCGTTAATGATTTTTTAGGTTAACTTAAAAGTTAAATTTTCGTAATTTTTTTAACTTCGTTAATTAACGATTAACGGATTAACTGTTTTGTGCCCAGCTGTGGCTATACGTTTTTCTACACAATTTACTTTCTGAGATAAAACAGAACCGATTGCTGAATTTGAACCATCTGAGGTTAAAACGAAATCTTCTGAAAAAATTGGAAAAGCTAAAATTGGTTCAGTATTACGTATTCAACGTATTCATAGCTTTATACCACTCAGGTGTCTGAACAATTCTTACCCTTTTCTTTAGAAGCATAATTTAAAACAAATTTCCGGTATCAATTGGCAAGACCAAGAAAAAATTGTAATTGTTTTAAATTTGTTGGTACTGGAAATCTTTTACAGCTGATGGTAATCTTGCATGTGACTCAAGACCGTCACTAGAGATTAAATGTCTTAAATATTCAATTTTTGAAGCAGCAAAATTACATTTTTTTATGTGATAGAGTAAGATTAGCTTTTTGTAAATATTCATACACATTCTTTAACATAATAACATGGTCTTCTATTGATTCTGAAAAAATAAAGAGATCATCAAGATACACAAGAACAGTAATTCCTCGCATTAATTTGTCCAAAACTCGCTGAAAACAAGAAAGTGCTTGTTTTAGCCCAAAAGCACTACGCAAATATTCATGGAAAGCAGAAGGAACTTTGAATGCAATTTTTGTAATATCTTCTTTAGCAATTTTGATCTGATGATACCCGTTCTTAAAAAAAAAAAAAGTTAAAAATTTAGAGTTGCTTAATTAATCAACAGTTTCAGCTATGTTAGGCAACGGATAAGGATAAGTAATTGTGACTTTGTTTAAACCTCTAAAGTCTACACAAAAACAGTAATTGGTTTCTCCATTTTGAGATTTTTTTTAAGAAAAATAATTATTGGAGATTCCCATATGCTTGTACTTTCTCTGATTATTTCCTCCTTTAATTGTTGATCAACATATTTTTCAGTTAATGAACTTTGATTATATGGAACTGGAAAATCTTTTACAGCTGATAGTAATCTTGCATGTAACTTAATTCCGTCACTAGAGATTAAGTGTTCTAAATATTCAATTTGTCAAGCAGCAAAATTACTTTCCCAGAGAATTACCGTCCTATAGCTTTACTTAGTGTCACTTACAAATTACTGGAAAGGCTTATATTGAACAGAATAGCTCCGGCAATTGAAACTCTGATCCCTGTTGAACAAGCTGGATTCCGTCCCAGTCGGGACTGTAGTGAAAAGGTCCTGTGTCTTACAACCTACTTGGAAGCAGGCTATCGGAAGAAAATGATTAACGTATCTGTATTCCTAGATCTTTCGGCAGCATATGATACAGTTTGGAGAGAGGGTCTCCTACTCAAACTGATCAAAGCAGTTCCTTGTATAAAGATAATTTCTTTACTGGAAAACATGCTAAGCAATCGCCTGTTCCAGGTGCACACTGAGTTCAGCAGGAGCAGATTTCACAAGCTAAATAATTGTCTACCACAAGGCTCGGTTCTCTCCCCTATACTTTTCAATTTATATACTCATGACCTGACAGGCACGGTCTCTCGCAAATTTGTATATGCTCATGCCATCAATCTTAAGTACAAAGAACTGGAGGCTGAAGAAATCCTGACTCATGACCTTTAGTAAATTCATGCCTACTGTCGAAGGTGGCTCCTTCAACCCAGTCCACAGAAAACAGAAATATCTATGTTCCATCTTAGCAACAAACAAATGAACTACCATCCAAATATATTATTGTTTAGAGACCAGATACTGAAGTATAACAGTACCCAAAACACCTGGGTGTGACATTAGACAGGTGCCTAACGTACAAAAGCTACCTTCAGAATACAGCTGCCAAGCTTAAAATTCGGAACCACTTACTTCAACGGCTGGAAGGAACTTAATGGGGAGCTGATGCAAATATATTAAGAACAACAGCCCTAGTCTTGGTTTACTCTACAGCTGAATACTGCTGCAGCATATGGCTTAATAGCTCTCACACCCACTTGGTGGACGTTGAACTTCGCGATACAATGCGCATTATAACTGGCTCGCTTCTATCAGCACCTATTCAGTGGCTGCCGGTGCTCAGCAACATCCCACCACCCAGTGGTGCCAATTCTATGTATTTATCCGTAGATCTGTGGATTTTTATAAAAAGTTAGGATTTTCGGATTTTGTTAAAATATATGCGGACTTTTGCTACTTTTTATAATTCGTTTGATTTTTCTTTATATTTGTGTTTTGTTAAAGTTTGAGCATATTGTGTTAATGCATTACAGAATTTTCAATAATTGTGAATCGTTTGCTTGCAACCGCTCATGTGAACCAACAATTGAAATAAAGTTCATATTTTGTTTGATAATAGATTTATAAAGACCGTAATACAGAACTATCGGCGCACTCTTCATGTACGGTGACAGGCTCATTGGCACGGCTTACAAAGCAGTGGCTTCCAAGAAGGCTTAACCAATATCCAAGAATCAAAAGGGTCTCAGTTTTTAACATTTCCTTTTACGGAAGATATGCTAAATTTAATGTCAACAAAGAAAATGGATGGTGCTGTTTTCTTTTTTTTTTTTTTTTTTTTTAAAAAAAAAAAAAAAAAAAAAGTAGGCACAGCATCAGCAGCATTGATGAGAGTGCCTCTGTAGAAATCATGTTCAGAGATATTTCTTACTTTCAATGTAGAGTATTATTTTGTATTTCGAATTTTAAAGACCTGGAAATAAAAAGTATTCTTAATTTTGATTCTTTCTTCAATAATTTCAGTCATTCAGTTAGCAAGTCTCCGGATTATTGTACCCAATCTATGGAAATTTTAGCGGCCACCTACGATAATTCAAAGCCAAGTGGCCGGCAGCACTGCTACCACCTCTTATCAGAAGGCAAAAAGTTCTAATAAAACTATGGACGAGAATTTGATTAATGAGGCTCTTCCCATTCATGTAGATGTTAGGGATTACAAAAACGGCTGAAGTCACGACGCCCTGCCTGGAACACTGCTGTCAGTCTAGCATCTAACTCCTTCAGCCCTACAGATAGCTGGACAGTGGAATGGACATCGTCGACACCAGAGTGCATAGTGAAAATTACCAATCCCTGCTCAAAACTACCAGGATTCAACTTACCACTTTCAATTTGGTGTAAACTAAATCAGATTAGATGTGATATGGGAATAACTGCTTCAACTCTCCACACCTGGGGCTGGGCAGATTCTCCGTACTGTGACTGAGGTGAGGTTTTACAAACTGTGTCACATATAGTGCAGGACTGTCCACTGCGTGTCTTTCCTGGTAGTCTGGAAGACCTAAATTTGGCTACGCCGGAGGCGGTGGCCTGGTTGGAGCGCCTCGACGTCACATTGTAATGGTTGTGACTGGAGATCCTGTTTCAGTAGCCATCTGAGGGCATTGTACGCTGACTCTGTGTATATATGTGTTTTGATTGATCATTAGAGTATAATTGTAATTAAATTGTGTAAATGTTTTGTTGCATCATACGCAAAATAAAATATTAAAAAAATATATGGAATTCTGTAGGCTTTTTTGAAAACCGGTTTCGAGTCCCCATTTGGAATTATATGCTTTACCAAATCGGTAGGTGGTAATGTGTGCTTTCGAACAAACAAATTCTTAAATTCTTGTAACAAATTCTCAATTGTTTCAGCATTTTGACTGGTTAAATGACTTAACTTATTTTTAAAACATATATCTGAGTCTACTTAAGTTACACAAACAAACTTTTTTCCTACCCCCAAATTAGTTACATTTTCCACTTTGAAATTACTACTATCTAATGACTTATTTCTTAAAACTTCAATCTTCGCCAAACAATCATCCTTTGGAACTTGAACATCATTTCCTCTAAAATTCGCAACTACTTCAGTTAAATACTTTTCTCCATTAACTACTCCTATTTTACAAATATTTCTTTCAGTGTAACAACCATTTACATTCAACCATTCTGACTTCTTTTGTGATTCAACTAAAATTATAGAAATATCTATTATAACCTCGTCTACTATACCTATTATATATTCCTCCATACATTTGAACAAAAGCACTAGGCAAATAAAAGTATTTTTTTCTGGTGATGACCATTTTTGCTGCAATTATAACAAATTATTTCTTTCGCTACAGTTAAATAATGTTTTACAATTTTATTGCTAGCTGAAGGTTTGTTTTTCATTTGTTGAAAATGTATGACGTGTTAAATGGCTTCCTGTAGTGTTTTCAGTTTTTGCAGCGTGACATATTCCCCAATTTCATCCTCCAAACCATTTAAATAGTAATCTAATTCGCGTCGGTCAGATTCCCACAGCTTTGTCAGTTAAAGTAACTGTTTATCTGTTTTATTCTGTCTGCTGATTTTTCAACATCTTCATTTGGGAATCTACGCAAATTGTAAGGGGCCGAATGGTTTGACTACTGATTGACTATGTTTGTGGGCGTTTAGTGGCATAATCTTAAGAATTTCAAAATATTGTCTTCTGTCTTCTTCGACGATCTAATCTAACCTATCAACTTGATACTTCTTCATAATTCTTGTCTTGAGGGCTATCTAATGTTACTATTGAGTCAGGCTGACACCACCCATATTTCCGGTACGGAGCCGATAATTATAATAAATAGCAGTTTGCAAGATAATAGAAGGTGCAAATGGAAATGACCACTAACTCTAGCAATGGAACGAAAATCTTGTTTAATAGATCCCTAACAATTGGATAATACAGGCAATATGTGGTTGCTACAAAGACGAGTTCCGAGCTGGCTAAGTTATCATAATGAAAATCTACTTGGTAATGACATACTGGCAGGCTAAGCTAACTGATGAGGGTGGCTAAAGATATTATTTAACCCATGACTATCGATATAGTGAAATGGAGTTTTGGTCTTGAAGCTCTGAGGAAGACTTGTATTGATGTCAGTGATCGGTATTTAGTACTAAGCATATCAGCAGTTTGATGAACCAAGAAGCTCTGCCGACACTGCAACACGTGTGTACCAAGTTGTCTCGATGTATAACGTAATGTCTTAGAGTGTGAATATTCACCCAAAATTCCAATATTTGCAATATGAATAATAAAGTCAATTCGGACATTGGCAAAATTCCTCAATTTTTTCCTGTAAAATCAGGCTGTACATTTTTTTTTGTTTTAAATCATTGAGAATTCTTTTGTAACAAATTGATAAGTTTCACAGGTATTGCAACTTGAATCATAAATTGTGAACCGAAAAGCTTCATCTGTAAATCTAGCTTTAACAATTTTTAATTTTTGCTCAATGGATAAGTAAGCAAAAAAATCAAGTTTTCAAATATGAGGAAAAATTCTTCCAAATTTTCTTTAGCACTACCTCCAAGAGAAATTTGGTCAAGCAATAATGGGCACTGAATAATGGTATTTACAGAATTTTCTTCTTTACAAGCGATTGCTTTTTGAGATGATACTTTCGCCAATTTTTGACTCAGAAAATTCACTGCGTCTTCAAAACTGATTTTTTGCCCTTCTGAATTAACAGCCATAGCTGATGGTTGCAGGCTTACCTTGTATTTCGAAGATGTATGGGAAGAGCTGTGTTGAACGAGATGAGCCACACCAACGCCAGCTCTGGACTGCCTAATCGCCGCGTAGGAATGCTCAATAGCCTGTAATGACCCACGTCTGGTTGGAAAGGCACGATGTCGCCACCTACAGGTCTGCTTGCCAATGAAAATATTTTGAAGCGGCCCGCCGTTCTTCCCCGAGACTCAAATTTAGGCTCCTCCGACTGCAGAGACTGGCTTCCAAATTTACTGTTTATTTTCCACCAACTTTAACCAAACCATGCGAGCTGTTCGCTACTCCTAACCAGACACAAATAAATCTTCTTACATCATATAAGGCAAGCAAATAATTATTCTGCAACACAGTTACTTTTAATTAAAAGTAACTGTGCTAAACTGTATACCAAGTACAGCTGATGATGGACAGGAAAGGGAGTTATTCCGTAACCTGTGCTACTGAACGTAGGAGTGAGACTTAGCCCTACAGTATACAACTAACATATAATGCTAAGGTCGGTGAAGCAACTGTTCCGAGGTCTAGCTGATAACTTGTTGCCCGACAGTAAAGACGTGAGAGTGATCAATATATTTGGCTTGCTGGTAAAGTATGAGGGCGGTCTGGAAAATTCTAAGCCTAAAAGTATAAAACCAATTTGATATTTACCAAATCATTTTTATTTCTCAATATAGTCTCCCCAAACACTGATACACTTAGTCCAACGATGTTCCAAGTTCATTATACCATCCCTAAAGTGGCTTTCGGGTAGGCCTGAAAAATATCCATCTACAGCTGCAATCACCTCTTCATTTGAAGAAAAACGCTGACCAGCAAGAAAGTTTTTGAGTTTTGGGAATAGATAGAAGTCGGAGGGAGCCAAATCTGGGGAATAAGGTGGATGCTCCAACACGTCGTAGTGCAGATCTCTTAATTATCCCATTGCCAAAAGACTCTTGTGGGCAGGTGCATAGCCCTGATGAAAGATGATTTTCTTCTTTCTCAAACTGGGCATTTTCCCACGAATTTTTTCATCTAGGGTGTCTAAAAGATCGGAAGAGAATTGTCCAGTTATTTTTTTACCCTTTTCAAAGTAATCAATGAACAAAACACCTTTAGCATCCCAAAAAACTGATGCCTTCACCTTCCCTGCCGATGGAACCGACTTGGCCTTCTCTGGACCTGAACAACCAGCTTCTGCCCACTGCTTTGAATGCAGTTTTGATTCTTCCGTGTAGTGGTGAACCCATGTTTCATCCATAGTTATGAATCACGCACAAATTCAGTTTTATCTTTGCTGAAACGCTCCAAACACAATCATTGAGCTTGCCAGAGGGCGGAACGAATTTGAAACGTTGGAGACTCGGACTTCAGAGAGATATTATATCATCCGTTGGACAGAATGACACAGGCTGAAAGACAGATTTGAGTGACCAGGAATTCTGATAAATGATAATGATGTAGATCGAGCCACAAAAGAACTCACTCCGGCATACAAATTATCAGCGAGAAACTCCAAGGCTCTAAAGAGAAACATTTGAAAAATATACAGAACTTGAACTACTGAAAAGCAGGAGGACGGCGAAGAGAATGCTGCAAATGTACAAGGCGTGTATTGGCAGGCCAGCCGCTAGCTGTTTGAACGTCCGTGTGCAATACCGATTATGCCAACCCCTTACTACCTACAGCCAGTGGTGAATCTAGAAGTTTTCCGAACCGGTCAAAAAACTGAAATTGCCGCAACTTCGAACATTATTTGCCGCCCCCATTGTTGCCACCCTGAGTGTTGCGGCCGCCTGAAGCAGCAGTTGAGCTAAAAAAAAGGTCGCCCGCTACATTAGTTTCGTCGCGGCGACAATGGCAACTATCGCGGGGCAGCAACTGTCGATCACTCGTTTAGCCGCCCCCCTCGATGTGCCGCCCGCGTACGATGCACGTCTTGCACGCCCGCTTACGGCGGGCCTGTATATTGGTAATGAATTGGTAGAATATTTAACATGGAAGTTAAAAGATGACCATTACTGGCACTCGAGCTGAACCTTAAAGGAGTGAGGTATTAAGGGTCCCATACACACAGCAACTTGTTGGCCAACTTGGTTGTGTTGTAGCTGAAGTTGGTGTGTGTATGGGTAGGTTGGCAGACCAAATCACAAGTTGGCCAACCAAGTTGGCGGTTTTCAAACTCTTTTGATATTTGTGGGCGGGGCCTATTGTTGTGCCAACGTGTTGTAGTGTGTATGGGCAAGTTGTCCAACCTGGCTGCCAACATCAGTCCGCTCCGGTTTCTCATCGAGGCAGTGCTACTGATTTATGCTCATAGTAGTACTGTGATGGATACTGTTCAGAACAACGATGCATGGAACACCGTCATCGAAAAGTTTCATAGTCTACCACAACTGTGGAAAGTGAAATCTGATTTATATAAAAGTAAAAATTCAAGAATCAAGGGCTGGGAAGAATTGCTGATTGATTTCAAAGAAGTGGAAATTTTTGTAATCTTCCGGTGCAGTTACTTTGAGCTACGACAGAATATCTGTGAGTGAAAATTTGGGGCATTTTTGGAGCCACTTTTTTGCGCAAATTTTTCTTTTTCTCTTTTCCCTCTCATTTTCCACGCTGGCAACAACGATAATTGTGCACAAAGCTATTTCTTCTAGTTCCAACATTACTGGTAGCCGGCCTTGGTAGCGTAGGGGCTAGACTACTGGCCCCGCTTGCCAAAGGTCGCCGGTTCGAGTCCGGCCGAGGGCATAGGTGTTTAAGTGTTGTGTGTCTGTGTGAATGTTCTGTCCGTCCATACTTAGAAGCTGCAATATATATATATATATATACTACTGGATGACTGATTCACTGGAAGCTACGATAATCACATTGAGCTGACTGTATGGCCTCCGTTGCCAAATGCTATTTTAATAATAATAATAATAACAACATTACTGGTATAAGTAAACACCTTGTTTTCTGTATGCTGGTTCTCTCTCTACTGATGTCGGCCAACTGTGTTGTCCAACTTGTTTTTGTGTTGGCCAACCAAGTTGGGAGACATGGTTGGACAACAAGTTGCTGTGTGTATGGGGCCCTTTAGAGTCAACGATTGGAGTAAATTAAGATGAATAATTTACCAAAAGTACTGAAAGAATTTAGATTTAAAATTCGTAAAGAAGGAAAAATGAGTGTGTAGGGCAGTTAATATAAATCTAATTTAATTCAACCGCGATGGAGGGCACTCTCCGGTACCAATTTCCAGACACTACCACTTTCAGTGCCGGATCTAAATAAGCGGGGGGAGGGGCAAAGGAGCGATAACCCTGGGTGGCAATTTGTGGTGGGGGGGGGGGGGGGCAAAATCTTGCTTGAAGGGCTGCGATTTAAGGTGCGGTGACTACAACCCTCCTTGAGCGACTAGAATGGGGGGTGGCAAAATTCGGAGCGACGACATTCGGGGTGACAACAATGGGCTGCAATCTCACGGTTTTTTCCCCGGCTCGGCAAATTGCTAGGTCCGCCCCTGGCCATTTTTCCTCTTTCCTGTAGCCGCCTATTTTGCCAGCTTCAAATTTAATTTTTGATTTGTTTAGGGTTTTTCGTAGCTAAAATATTCATCATTTCTCATAATAACTTATTCCAATCCCTGAGCCCCTTATTACGAAAGAAAATCTTCTAACACTCTTGTGCCAGCTTGTGGTCATGGTCATCTTTTCCCTTCCATAAAATATTCCTAATTCTTACACCAATAAATTTCCACGCATCACCACCAATTTACGCCTTGTACACTCCAATGACTCTTTTCACTCTCCTCCTCTTTCCATTGAATCCCGTTCCAGCTTTTTTTTTATTGTAATCTGCGGTAATGCAGAGACTAATCTAGCAGCTCTTCTTTGAATTCCTTCCAACTCCTATTTTTTATATCCAAAATGTTGGATCCATACTACGCAACCATATTCAAGCAGTGGTCTGACCAAAGTATTGTAATTCCCTTGCTTCTCATCACTCTCTCCAACAAGTGAAGGATTTTTAAACCTTTTCCTACTACCTGTCCAATATGTCCTTCCCATATGAGTTTGTTATCAAATGTTCTGCCAAGGTATTTACAATTTCAAGTCGTCAACAAGCCCACCTTGTAATGACAATAAACTAGTTGTTTATCCGTGTACCTAATAAGCTGAATATACATTTTTTTTCATCGCATTTTGTCCTACCCAAACTATATATTAAAATTAAATTAATTTGAATGCTTCTTTCATTCACTAAGATTATTTTAAAAACAAATAAAGAATAAACGACTATAGAATATGTAGTAGGTTTACTACAATTTCCAGGTGCGCAATACAATAAATCGATAATTTTCCTTCGTATACTCTGTCTCGGTTTTATAATAAGTTTCCTTCAAATTTGAGGTTAATGAAAAACTTCAGAGAACGATTCAAGTATAAACTTAAAGATTAGACAACTCAGCGAGTTTCTAAATGTAATAATGCCTTTTTGTGCAACAAATAATTTTTAAATAGTGTAGAATAGCTAAAACATTTTTTTTTTTTCTACATAATATTTGATGGAATAAATGTTAACAACGTGTAGTAAGTAATATGATAGTATCAATGTAGGAAAAGTAAGTGACTGTCTTAATTAAACATGCGTAAATAATTGTGTGTTATACTATAATGTAACTACTAGCCTTACAGTCCCAGATGAAATGACTTTAAAACCATCTTTAGTAAGTAGTAACAACACACGCGAAGGTATTGTTCATGGAGGAAGGAAATGGAGACGACGCAAGAGACCTTTACCACGCATGGGAGTGAAGCAGGCCGGCGGAGGAGTGGGGGGGCATGGCCGGAGTGGCGGGGGCTTGACCGCTTCCCAACAAACACGGGGAATATGTACAAACACCTCAAGGGGACTCTAGGATAAGCGTGACGCCGCAATCTGGTGATGGATTATTATGTAACTCGATGAGACAAATAAAAAATGAAGAATAAATTTTTTTGATATCCTGCTTAGTTTTCGAGATATTCTGTCTCAAATGTGAAATGGTTTTGGTTGAAATTCAGAAGAAAAAATTATTCAAAGTCAAATTTTATGATGAATTTTTATTTAAAAAGACGAGACAAATAAAAAATAAAGAGTAAAATTTTTCGATATTTCACCTAGTTCTCGAGATATACTGTCTCAAAAGTGAGGTGTCTTGAGTTGAAATGCAGAAGAAAAATTTCGCAAAAGTCAAATTTAATGATGGATTCTTATGTAACACGACGAAAAAAACTCGATAATAAGGAATAAATGTTTTCGATATCTTGCTTAGTTTGGGGGATATACAACATCCAAATTGAGGGGTTTAGGTTTGGATGCAGGCTGGACCAAAAATTAATTCTGTCAAAGCCACAATGATTACATGGTTGACATGCAAAATTGATATTTCAGTTTTATTACTACCACTTGTGGTTAGTCTGAAAAGTGTCCTAGACCAGAAAAAAAGTAAGAGGACCCACTCTAGGGATGAGCAACCCAGACATTTTGTAGGCTGGTACCAGAAATAAAATGTTTATTCAGTCACCTTAATGAACATTCTCTTGATCAAGATGTGTTGTCTAATTTCACAGCCCTACTTATTAGGACAATTGTAAAAAAATTATCTCTCAGTTAGATTTAGATACGGGGGGGGGGGGGGGAGAATGTTGTACAAAAAAAAAAGAGACTAAATTAGAAACACATTCCCCAAATTGATTTTGTTCAAAGGCCAATAACTTCTTTATTTATGAAGCCCATTTTTATTTCTGCATGAACCTGTTTCGACATAAATAGATGAGAAAGATTTCAAAATCGGTAAAAATAGGTATAGACGTATTTACAAACAGAAACAAGTCTTATATGAAGCTTTAAAAATAACCTAAGTCAATGGCCTGAAATAGCTATTTAAAAAATTAATAAAACTCACAGCTTCTCACATAACAGTTAATTTCATCATCCATTGTCAGTATAATCAGCAACGTGACGAAAGAAATCGTAATAGTAAATTCACTGAATCGCGAAGTAAAACACGCCCCCTTTAAATCTCATTTTAAACACTCGTTAAAAAAAAATGCTAGTCTATTACGTGCAAAATAGCAAGGTTTGCTGATTTTCTACACTACACCAAGAAAAATTTGAGAACAAAGTCATCCCATTGAGAGCTATGACTAAATATTTATAGACGTTCTGCAAAGTTTGCGGTGTCTACCGCTCACTTCAACAACGATAATTACAATTCAACTTACTTATGAAATGATATTCCAGGTTCTTTCCTGTCTGGCCTATTTGTGCAACCGTACGCAACACAAGCTGGCATTTTTAAACACTTATACACAATACTAAATGAAATAATCACTGCATCTACCACAATGTGAACACCTTAATTGTTGGGAAGCGCCATATGGTCGCTGCCGGTGCTGCCACCATGCGGGAGAGTTTAGTGCTTGCTTCACCGATTTAACGTCACTTCTCCTCCATATAATTCCTTCCTCCATGGTATTGTTACTTTAAATAATATCTCTGATGTCACTAAGTTGGCATGGATGGACGTGTGTTTATATTTTTGTTTTTAATTATTAACAACAATGTCTAAAAAGTCAGTGCTTCGTTTTACCCAGAAAGAACTCAAAACCTTGATGAAAGATGAAAATTCGAAAGTGTTTCTTCTTCGCGGCGTTCGTAAAATACCGCTACTCCCGTATTGTTTGAATGACCTAAGGGCATCCATTCATGACGCTTTAGATGCAAAACTGGCCAAATTCGATCACGAGTAAGTTACTATGTCTAATGTAAGTGACATTCTGTATTATTTGAACTAATGCTGCTTAGATAGTGGTGAGAATAATTATTAGAACTTTATTGAACTGGTACGTGATTTTAAGAATGATCCATGAACTTAAATAGCATATATTTTTCAGATCGAGGGGAATATTATTGAGTTATAAGAATATCAAAATTGTGAGGAGTGTTGCCAATGTCTTACATGATGATCCTTATCTGTACATTACACTACAGGCCGATTTCTATGTATTTGTACCTGAAGTCGGATGTGTTCTTTTTGGTAAGGACTGTGTTACTAATAGTTCGTTTTTAAAATTACTTTCGGGTAAAATCGTAAGAGTAGAATGCTACCTGTGTTGCTTAGTTTATATACAAAATACATAAAATGTGACTTCTAAAGCTTGTTGTTTGTTTACTATACCACATTCTTGTCTCCATTCTGGAAATTAAATCAATATGTGATATATATATAGTTGTCTGCAACTCCTTCCACATCTTCCAGTTCTCTCCTTACATTAACCAAATCTGTAGCCATGGACATGAATTTCTACCTGTTTCTTCCCTGAAATATGCATTCTTCTTCTCCAAATCCTTCCCACTGCCCTGGGCACATACAATCTCAAGAACATCTGCTCACAAATAATCACCTACTGAATCTTCTAGACTACCCCATGGATCTTTCCTGTGCAATAAACTTTGCTGCAAAGCTTGCAGCACTGGAGATCATGATTCTGCTACAACAACTTCCTCCTTGGGGATTAATGACGTTAAAGGATAGGGCTATTCTAGATAATTTCTTTTTAATATTTTTCAATTATTTATGTTGTTTTATTAATGTCTTATTTTTTTCAGAATCTGCATTTATAGTAGATTTTGTGCAGTTTATTGATTTTAATTATACTGTTCGATGATTATTTTTTAAAGGAATTTGTGCAGTTAGATTGGCACCACTGAAGAAAACCTGCTTTGCATGCAGATCCCACTGGTGGCATATGTAGCTCTATGCACCGTGTATATGTCATCATTAATGGCACGGTTTGGCCTTGTAGATTAGTGTGGCGGAAGGTTGTAGCTGTGGCAAGTTTTTGTAGCAGTAGTGTGATCTCCAGTCCCTTTGCTTCCAGTTACCACTACCGAGCGTGGTGAGTGAACGGTTAATGTTCTGGCCTCGCATTCGGGAGGATGCGGGTTCGAATCCCCGTCCATGCATCCAGATTTGGGTTTTCCATGGTTTCCCCAAATCACTCCAGGCGAATGCCGGGATGCTTCCTTTAAGAAGGCCTTGGCCGAATTCGTTCCCATTCCTTGTCCAGCGTCCCATCCCGCCTCTAATGACCTTAGCCGTCGACGAGGCGTAAAGCTATTAAAAAAAAAAAAAATTGCAGTCACCACTGTCTGTTCCAGTCCTATTATTGGACATGTCATTTGCATAACTGCATATGTCATTTACCCTTTACTGTACAGCCTCTTATATAGACCTCACAGGCTCAGGCAAACGGTTTATATTGGCAACGTAGACCATCCAGTGGTTGCCCATGCCAATTCACATGACTGTTAACAATTTCAACACTTGTTTTATAGTAAGATTCTCGCATTCAGGAGGATGGCGGTTCGAATCCCCGTCCGGGCATCCAGATTTGGGTTTTCCATGGTTTCCCAAATCACTCCAGGCAAATGCCGGGATGCTTCCTTCAAAAGGCCATGGCCGAATTCCTTCCAATTCCTTGCCCCTATCCTTTTCCGTCTCTAAAGACCTCGATGTTGAGAGACGTAAAGCAGTTAAAAAAAAAAAAAAAAAAAAAAAAAAAATTATAGTAAGAACTGTCATAGTTTTTTACTCGGGTATTCTTTCGGATAAGTTCTTCTGTCCACAATGTTTCAGCAGCAACCTCAGCTGCCTTCATCAGGTGAAATCTTAATCTGGCAGAATACCCGAGAAGAATTTTTGTCAACCATACGTCTGGAAAAACTTAATTCTCACATTCTATTATACTTTACAGTAATTTTCATTGATCAAATTCCATCTCCCTCCCCTCCCCCATCTCTGTATCCATGAGAAACAAAGACCGTGGAACACCTCCGAAGAAGTTTGAGGGTAGTGAGTTGCAAGCTTTGTTGGTTGAGGATGATGCTCAAACGCAACAATAACTTGTAGATTAATTAAGTGTAACCTGGAAAGCCATCTCCAAATGTTTAAAAGCGATGGGAAAGATCAAGAAGATGGGATCCACATGAACTGAATGAAAGACAGCAAGAAAAATAAAACCACTTGTGAAATGCTGCTCGTCAGGTATGAAAGAAAGTTTTCTTCATTGAATTGTGACAGGTAATGAAAAATGGATATATTTCGAGAACTCTAAGCATATAAGATCATGGTTAGGTGACATCTACTTCAAATCAAATCACTATGGAAAAAAGACAATGCTCTGTGGTTGGTGGGATAAAAATGGAGTGATCTATAACGAGCTACTAAAACCTGGTTAAATCGTAAATACTGAACATTATCAACAGAAAATGATCAATTTGAATGACCAGAATACCAGAAAAGGCAACATAGAGTGATTTTGCTTAATCACAATGCACCCTCACATACAGCAAAACCGGTCAAGGAAATGATTGATTTGCTTATTTGGGAGATACTGATGCATGCAGTTTACTCACCTGACTTAGTTCTGTCCGATTACTCTCCGATGGGACACACACTTGCTGAGCAGCACTTCACTTCTTATGAAAATGTAAATAGATGACTCAGTGACTGGTTTGCATCAAAAGAGCTAAAAAAAATGTTGGTGTGGCATTCATAAATTACCAGAGAGTCGGCGAAAATGTATTTCTATCAATGGACAATATTTCAAATAAGGCACTTTGTATCATTTTTATGCAATAAACGTACATTTTTTTAATGAAAAAAATCCACTTTCATATTTACACACCTGGTAATACTGTGGCAAGTACAGCATTGCATCCTCCGAGGAAAACAAATGCCTAGAAGATCAACTGAAAGATAGAGTAAGATTGTATAAGGCCATTCGAAAATGTCCATAACCTATGTGGCTCAGTCAAGGAAAAAAGGGGGGGGGGAGAATATGCAACAGCATATGTATATTTATCTCCGACATTTAATTATTTCCATATTTCAGTGACTTATTGCATAGTTGTGATGTTTTTAAAAAAGCTGTTTTGATTGGGATTGCCTGCATGTCACAGATCATTGATAAAATAGTTCTGATATTGTTCTGTCAGTTGCATTTCAGTTCATCTTTAGTTATAGTACTTGCTGAAGCATCATTTCAAGTTAAAAGTGTGGTATGAAATAGCACTGTACGGAAAACTTTAGAAAGCTTATCGGAAATGTTTTTCTAGTGAGCTTTCTCTATCGAAAACACTGTAAATGAACTATGGAAATCATTTAAGCAAGACAAAGAATTATTCCCTGGAAATTTGGAAAGAAAGGGGACAGAACTGCAACAATAGAAAACAATAAATGCAACTCCTCTTAGTTGTAGTTTTTTTGGTAGGTATAGTTTGTTCTATTTCATCATTTAGTAAACAATGCTAAATGAGATTAGAAGAAAGCTTTTAGTAATACCTCAAGTAGTAATGGATTCCTGACAACCTGGAAAGAGGTTTTCCCACCAATTGATCATTTGCAGAAGTGGCTTGTGTCACCAATTTCATTCAGAATATTTATAATTATAGAAAATTATATAAAGGAAATATCAGTTGTGTTTGTTATATATGCAATAATTTTAAGGATTGTCTGGTATGAGAAAACAGCACAAAAATGACTTCTGCAATTAATAGGGAAGAAGCTATGTACCATGCAGCAGAGGAGGGGTGATCAGGGCAAAAGCCACCTCATGCTTTGTGGGGATCCAGGGAGGGTTCAAAAGAGGCCATAATATAGCTACCTAGTTTATGGACTCTTACTCACTGGAAAGGAAGAGGTTGATGATCAGTGATAAATGTTACATCTTTCTAACCTATTACTTTTTGGATAAAGGAAACAAAGAAACTGCCGCAAGCACTGAAAATAAGATAGGATAGGGAAAATAAACATTTACCCATCACTTACCACAGATGAAGCCAGGAGGACGAGACAAGTAAAAACACAAAAACAAACGAATTGCACAATATTTCGACTTTAGTCTTAGTCATGTGGGAGGCGAGACATATGGCAGGGGGAAAATGTGGTCACATCCCAACCCGCCACATTCATTCATCTGTGGTAAGTGACTGGTAACTATTTATTTTCCCTATCCTATCTTATTTTTAACCTTCTCACAGATGAAGGCAAAAGGGTCAGACAGACACAAAAAGCACAATACTGCTGTTAATAACCTTACTTGTATAGATGGCAAGACATGAAATATTATGTTGTTTGTTTGTATTTTTTTATGTTCGTTTGGCCTTCCTGTCTTCTGTCATAAGTGATTGGTTATTTTTTCTATCCTATCTTATTTTCAGTGCCTAGCAGCAGTTTCATTGCCACCTTTACCCTAATCTATTACTTCATCTCCTTTGTGAAAAAAAGTTACTTTTTTGGTATCGTGGCCCCCTCCTTTATTTTTGATACATCTTTTCTACTTAAAATGTGCTTTTTCCTTAGGGATTGTAAACAAAAGGAGTGCAGATCACATTGGGTGCCTTGTTCACAAAGCATTCAATGTTTCAATTCCTAGACCAGAAGGAGATGAAGATTGGATTGGATCATATGCTGAAATTGGTCAGCAGGTTACATTTCGAGTTGATTCCTTGGACCTCACCGGCAGTGTCCCTTATATGATTGGATATTTACTTAGCTTTGGGTAAGATTAGAATCCTGCTCTTGTTTTGTTTATTTAGATCTGATTTATGTCAGTGAATATTTTTCTAATTGTAAGACAATTAGTGGGAATCGTATCAAATACGACACTATTAAATATTCAATTTGTACATTGTAATACGTTTGTGATTTGCAATAAATTCCTGTTAAACTGAAACCTTCACTAACTCCATATATTCAGGCAGTAATTACTAGTTCATTGTGTATTCTTCACACTGTAATAGTTGTTGCTAACATTTGCTGATATTTCAGTTATATTTCTCTTTAGGAGTCTGCTGTTCAATTTTCTCTGTATTTTTTTTTCTGATACTTTGCACTACTGAAAAATTTATCACAAAGAGCTTGACCATCTAAATTAAGGTGATGCCATTGAGCTGGAGAGGTGTGAACAGTGCAAATTTGAATCCTGTTGCTATTTGCACACTAGCTATCATCATTACAGTTATCACATTGATGTCCTAGTTACTTCAGTTAATCTTGATACTTTACTCAATTTCCAGCTCAAAAATATATTTTTCCTGATCAGACTCTCTCAGAACAAATTAGTATAAACATCATGTACTTAGTGAGTACTGAGAAGTAGGCATTTACTTTTTTTTTAAAATAATAAAATTGTGGCTTGGAGAGGGGGAGGCTTGGTAACTTTTCTTTTGATGGAAAAGAGGTATGGAAAAAAAAAAAAAAATCGGGAACCCATAGTTTAGACAGATGGTATCACTTATTCCCTTGCTTTCCATAATATTTATCTTCTTTAATTTCTTTGGCTTTCAACATGGTGTCTAATTCCAGCTCCCCTTCCCACTTTTCTTGGTTATATTTTTGCTTGTAAGTTTGTCCATTGTATTTTTTCACCCATTTTTTGTAACATTTCATTCTGTACTTTATTTTCCTGAGTAATTTTTAATATTCTACAAAGGCACCCCATCACAGATTCATCGAAATTTCTCTCTACTGGGCTTCCAAATATACGCACTTTACTTTCATAAAATACTGTATGTGTTACATACACCTTCCTAAATGCAAGTTCAATTTTCAAGATTAAAAGGTTCCTTCTTTTGCTGGATGCCTTGCTGGTACTGCCAACTTGCATTTGAAATCCTTGTTTTAGCCATTGGTTGATATTTGCTTCATTCGTAATAGTATTTAGTTATCTTACATCTGTTAGAATTTAAACTGCTGTTTATCAATTCTTTTCAAAATCAACTAACTGTACCACAGAAATGTAAATTTGACTAACTTATAGTAGTGTTTACTTTCATGTGTTCTGTCAGAATTGCCACAGTACTGAGCTCTTATATTTTAGACATCTAGTTACATATTTAAGACCACCACTTTATGAAAATCTTAAATTACCAAGCAGCACTTTTAATAAAAAAAAATTAATTACAAAAGTGGGGTTATTGTTTTGATATAATATTTGGACTGGGAGAAAGAAAGATAGAACTTGCAAAAAGTTATAGAAACTGTGCAGTGAATACTCAGATGAGACAGATTGAATGAAACACTGATTCTTGAATTGATCTTTTGGCCATTTTGAAAATTATATTTGATTTAAATAGTTTGACATTTTTTCATGGAGAACTGGAATGGAAATAGGCAGAGATAGAGAAGGATGGAACATATGAAACAGAGGCATAAACGAATTACCTGAGATTGACTCTACTGCTTCTAGGTGTGATGATATGTCAGGTCCCATATGTGTAGTGTGAAGTGGGGTGTGTTTGTGATCATAACTGTCTTGGCAGTAAAGCAAGTTTCAAAATTGTTAGTGCCTTGATGATTTGCATGAGAAGTATGGGTTTTATACCTATCTACTTGTAACCTGACAGGTTTTTTGAAAATAGAAATGTAACTGAGCTTGTACAGTTACCCCTGGTCAACACATACACATGACCATTATGATGGGAGTGGAGGTGGTGGTGGAGGAAAAAAAATCAATAGATATGTCAAATGCAGGAAATAAAATAAAATAAAAGACGGAAAGTTAAAAAAGGTGGTAAAATTATTAAAAAAATGTAAAAGTTTAATAAAATATTTGAAATAAAATAATCTATTTAAAATAATTATACTAACAAGTGATGGGTACACTGGGGTGAGGAAAGTGAATATTATCTGAGACTCGGGGAAGGTTAGAGTATCTGGTGTCCAGAATCTGTTGGTAGGTCAATTCCTACCTCTGTAGTCCAGAGGGGGATTTGGTTTCAGGGAGTATGCTAATGGCTCTGGCCATGACAAGAGTTGTTAGGTCTTTCTCGGGTATCAATGTCTG
The DNA here is from genome assembly GCA_031002005.1 of Vandiemenella viatica. Taxonomy (NCBI): domain Eukaryota; kingdom Metazoa; phylum Arthropoda; class Insecta; order Orthoptera; family Morabidae; genus Vandiemenella; species Vandiemenella viatica. The sequence goes on along the minus strand of JARYHS010011249.1, from coordinate 28,275 downwards.
TGACCATTCATTCTGATGAATTAGTGGTTCGTGGTGTAAGCGATGTAAGAACTCTGTCATTGATGGCAGGTAAGCTGGTAAATGAGAAAGGACATGGTACAGGTGACATGGCCTATGATTGGATGGGTTTTGCCAGTGGTAGGCTTGCCGTATGTTATGGTGGATAGATGCATATTGCACATTTTGCAACAAGGCCTGTTACAAGGGAAGGAGCCTGATGGTGGTTTAGGAATATAGAGGGTTGGTACTTGTATACAAGTATAATTTTTTGGTTAGGTGGACTGCTGAAGGTGTTGTGGGAAGGACAGCAGGGAGAACGCGGCAGCTTTGTGGAAGTCATGGCTTTGACAAACAAAGAATCTGGTTCAGCAATTTCAGGCCAGGAAAGAACTGAGTGAAAAAAACCGGATTACCCTTGAATTTTGGCTTCTTACCTAGTTCTCTCCTGGCCTTGAATCTATGAACCAGATTCATCCTCACAGCTCTAACTTTCCCAGATCTTTTTGTGAAACGTGTCACATTCTTCACATTGTCCTTCTCAAAACATCCCGCATCACCTTCAGCATGCCACCTAACTCAAATACCAACCCTCTATGTTCCGAAACTACTGCTGCCCTTTAACTTTGGTAAGTGGTGGCTGTATTTTATCTTTCCTTTCCATATTGCTTTACAACATGCCTCTCTACTTCAGTGTTGCTAAAATAATATATTGTTTATTATTAATTGCAATGGAGCCTGTAGCCATATACCTTTACTTTTGCATTACATAAATTTTTACATTAAATTCTTATAGAATTTGAGGTAAATAGTTCAGCATCTCGCATGGTAACATTTATTTAGTACTTAAGGCCAATATTTACAAAAGAAAAATTTCCCGCTGCCTTAAGCTTGAAATTAAGTGCCTCCTCCCTGTGTATTGTTACATTTACATCTGGCATAAATTCAGAACATGTGTTGTGAACTTGTCTGAGGCCATCATTGACTTGTACGAGTATGAACCCGGCATTTTCATTGTGCTATAAATTGCCATTATTTTTATTTGAATTGCCCAAGCATTAAAAATATCAAGTGATAAGGAAGATATTTTTCATTTTAAGCGTCAGTAATTATATGCTACTGAAAAATGTGAGGAAACATAAATTTTAGCAAAAAAAAAAAAAAAAAAATCCTGTCTAGATGTGCTTATGCCATGTTAATGAAAGAACTAACTATATATATATAAAAAAAAATAATCTGAGCGAGCAAACAATGGCAACTTCTGCTTACGGTATATATCACGAATTCTCAAGTCTGAGTTTTTGGCTATACATACTACGTTTGGCTAGTGCAATTGTGCATGTATGAGATACATGTCAAAGGTGATATGAGCATATACAAAATGTACGAGAAATTTGCATGAGATGCTCTGATATTTACCAAATGTATGGGTGAGGTAAAGTGCCACGACTTGTCAAATATACAAATCCCAAGTTCTGGCACAATTATCCTACTTCTTCCTTCATCTGCATCCTATCTTCCAATCCTGCTTCTTTAAGTAATTTCCGTGAACAAACCCAAATCCTCTCGTTTGTATCCTTTTTTGATACTGTAGTATTTTTTTTTTAAATGTGAATATGAAATTTGTTTTGTTAGCTGGGTAATAGTGACAATGACCTTATTTTCATTGTTTATTAATTGGTCCCATTATGCTGCATTTCTTACTCTAACACTTTGCTTTCTGCCTTTTAAGAATTCCACTACCCAGAAGGTCATTTTTCATCCACTCCACTAATATTCTACTTATTTAAAACCATATTATGACTCATTATGTCAGAGGCTTTATAAAGATTTGGCCAAATTCATCTGCAGTATCTTGCACACTAACTGAAATGCACATAAATATTGTTGTTGATGTGCAAACCAGCTTCTTTCCTCACAGACATTTCTGATGTTGTTGCATATTATTTTATCCATAATTTTGCTCATCACAAACTGATCAGTCTGTAAATTTCAACTTTATTTGTTGCCCCCTCCTTTTTGAAGCTGTACTATTATTGCTCTTTTCCAGTTCGCTGATAAGCAGCAAGATTGTATACTCATTGTAAATAACCTTTCAAGATAAGCTACAATTTCATATTACTCTATCTTTAGAATATGTGTAGTAATATTACCTACACCAGGGGTTGCCAACCCAAATAATCTTGCGGGCCACTCTGGAAATGCGTCATAACTCTGCGGGCCGCATATAAAATTATATATTATATTAGATGTTTCAAGATGTGTGCGCATTATGAGTTCACTGAATATAACATAATTATTCTGCGAACTAATAACTGTAAACTCATAAATAAAACAGGCAATATCTGTCATATATTCGTAAGAATATTATTTTAAAATCAAAGTAGATTTTTCTCACAATTTTGACAGTTAATTTTGGAATATATGGATGCAAAAATTATGTACTTTTTAAATACATTGGTTTTCACTACTTTGGTAGTTATGAACTAAATATATTTTGTAAAAGTGTGATGAATCACGCGGGCTGGAAAAATGTTTAGTCTTTGCAGTTGTACCCTCATCTGTAATTATCTCAACAGCATTATCTCTATTTCTTTAGCATTAGTGATTTTGCCCATCATGCATTGGAAATCAGTATATTTTTGATTACTTGTTTTTATCCCCATGTCAGAAGTCCTGACACCTTCATTACAGGAAGTTCTGCCATTTCTTTGTCTAAAGTGTTTAGAAACCATATAATTTTCCATAAGTTATTGAAATTTTTCATCATTCCAGCTTTGAATGCTCCTTGTTCATCCTTTAGCCTCTGCTAACATTTCTAATATTTTCTTCAAAGGACTACTTAGGGTTTGTATTTGTGAAGCCTGCTTCCTTGGTGCATTGGATTAAAATCTTTGGCATTTAATTATCGAATATTTCCATAGCAGATGCCAGAGTTTGTGGAAAATTGTTAATTGCTGCTGGGCTTTGTTCAGAATTTAATGTAGCACTTTCACATTAGCCATTCTCTCTATATCTGCCATTTTAATTTGTAATTCCCGGTTGCTTTATGACTAAATTTCATCAGGTTGCAAGCAAATGCTTGCTGAATATCATGTACTTACACTTCAGACACATACGGCTGACCAAAACATTTTTCTTTGCCAAAGTACCATTTATCACTAAATTGACATAATTGATGCACAATACTTCATCTATCAACAAATTCACTAACACGGGGTGGCATTCTGTATGCACACACATCCGGAACCAAATGGCTCGTTCTCTTTTACATGAAGAAGGTCAATACCAAAATCTTGTATTTGTGTGTCCGCCTTACATGTTTTCTCTTGTCACAGCCGTCAACTTCCTTTTCATTTATTATTTATATTTTTTAATGGTGAGTGTGACTTGGCATGCTGTTCACCTTATGCACTTTACCAACTACTTCAATTGTCTTTACACCTTGGGAACCAGTGTATCCTTGATGGCCTTTCAATTTGCCACAGCATATTGATTAACCATTGCAAATCTTTGAATGTCACTGAGTCATGTACTCAAGACCTGGGCTGTGTTTTTACACATTGAAATGGAAGGAATTTTCAGTTTGACATGGTTCCAGGTGTAATATGGTTTTGAACTTTGGCAATATCTCTGACCATTGAAATGTGTGGATCTTTCAGTTTTATATCATTACAAGTCTGTCTTGAATTTTCTGAAGTGAGAATTGTTTGCCCTGGGAATTTTACAAAATATAGTTAGAAAATGTTGCTATTTGCGTGCACAGCATTGCACCCAACAAGTCCAGTCAATGGCGGCACTGCCTACCCTTTTCCCGAAGCTATTTGGGCAATTTTTGAATCTCAATTTCTTCGGTCGTATTCATGCTACATGTCTCAAATTTCTGTTATGCATAGATATCAGCAATCTTAGCAAACATGCTAAATTTTATTTCGTTAATGTTCTAAGTTCTGATGTTATTTGGATGCAAACTTCAGTGATTTTGTCTCTCATTGACTGATGACCATCAAAACCATAGCTATAGAAAGCTGAAATTTGGCATGCAGATAACATTTTACCCACATATTATGAGAAAAGACTGAAACTCTTAAATTTCTATATATCTACCCCTTACCTACCCCTAACGTGAAATCGATTTTCACCTTAATAACTTTATGTAGCTCAGATAGAGTGAACTTACTAAGTTTAACTAATGTGTTAAATTTTCCTTCTTTCCTTTTCTTACTTTGGAAGTTATTGAATTTCAGAATTTTATTCCGAACACGGCACCCCGACATCAAAATTCCAATGTACTTCCAGTAATCCTAGAAACAAGTAATTTGGTACACATATATTTTCATCCCTAAATTATAAGAAAAATCTAATATTGGAGGTTTTCCCCATATTTGTTTAATTACAATCAGTGGCGTAGCTAGGTCAACAAGGGCCCCAGTGCAAAAAATTTATTTTGGGCCCTCAGGCCAGATCAGATGGGAGACCTTTTTAGTGTGTGTAGCTGGTAGGGGCCCCCTGAGCTGAGGCTGGGGGCCCCTGAGTTGTACTTGGGGATTCCCTGGGCAGTGGTTGTGGACCCCCCTGAGCAGTGAGGGCCTCCTAGTGAGGGGGCTCCCTGTGTCTCAGGGGCCCCCTTAGTCGACGGTAGTGCTAAAAAAAGGGTCCCTAGAGGTGTGCTTGGGGGCTCCCCTGAGCGTAGGGGCCCTGGTGCATTGCACCGCCTAGCTCCATAGTAGCTATGCCCCTGATTACAATCCCAAACATAAAAAATTATGACACATATTTTCCCCTTAATTGCTTTGCTCCAGATGAAGCTATAAGCCTGAGAATTTTTTATCGCGTAGAGATCAGCATGTTTAAATAATGTTTTAAATTTTAATTTGCTCCTATTCTTGGTTTGGAAGTTACTCATAATTTATTTATGGTGGTAGTTAAACTAACGGCAATCTGCATTGCTCGCCTAAGGTGCATACCCATTGTTTACAGAGTGTGTGGCATTGTTGGTAACATATATCGATGTCATCAATTCTGAAATGTTCTTATTCACCGATTTTCAAATGGAATCATTACATTTAAGCAGCGGTTCAGAAAAACTTACAAAAACAAATGAGATCCCACAAAACAATTCCTGTAAAAATAAGTCGAGTCCCATGCTCATGTAGTGACAAAAAGTTATGAGATCTTCTTTTGAGCCACTGTAAAGCGTGTATTCATTTCACTCTGTGAAACAGAATGGTTTCTCTCAGTGTCATTGATCATTTATTTAGAATTAAAAAAAAATCTGGTGACTTGGCCATTATGCACATTGTAATTTTTACTAAAATTAAAGGCATAGTATATACTTCTCAAATTCGAAAAAGAGCAAGGGAAATCTTGATTTTAATGTTTTGTAAGTTTGACTAAGCAACACATTTAAGGTAACTAAAACATGGCACGCATAACAGCCAAGTCACCAGATTTTTTAAAAAAATTCTAATTAAATAATCAATGGCACTGAGAGAAACCATTCTGTTTCACAAAGTGAAGTACACGCTTTAAAGTGTAGACTTGGCTCAGAAGAAGATCTCATAACTTTTTGTCACTATACGAGCACAAGATTTGGCTTATTTGTTTTTGTGAGATCATGCATTTCCAAAATGTACTGTTACAATACTAGACCCAATTCTTCATCCTATACACAAATAAGGACAAGCCAAAGTATTCTAAGCCCTATCATTTACTTCTTGGGTAAATCCCAGTCCCGCTCTCTTGTTTTGATATCTCTTAATACCCTTTCTCAACTGAGTACATTATTTCCTGGAGGGTGAACAGTAGAACAAGAATTCAGAAGGATGTCCATAAGTAAGTTTTGTTTCATAAAACTGGCCCATATGAATACTGAGAAAGTTCCTATAAAAGATCATAGATGAATTTCTCCCAGTTCTGTACTTCTCTATTTGCGTATTTAATAAATTTACTCTTTTTGGTAGTGGTCTTTAATCTATACTGACTTACACTACTAGATATTCTTTCCAGATACCTCTATAATTACTATTATTCTGCAATTTACTACAGAGTGGATCTGTAGTTGTTTTGACATTCCTCTCTTGTTTAAATCCCAGTGTCTAACATTATGTTAGCTGCACAAAAACTGACATATGACTTATCTATATGGTAAATTCTTTTGGTCTTACAATATGATGACAGAGTTTTAATTTGCCCCACAAATTGTTTGTGTTTTGGCTGGACCTACAGTTAAACGTGGAATCTGAACTATATAGCAGTATCCTTGTGTACGTAATCAGAGCAAAGCATATAAACATCCTTGGCCCTACACATACCTATGACCTTGAATTTCAAGTCAAGTGCCTTATCTACTGAACTACCAAACTTCTCATATGACTGGACTGTAAACTGAGAATAAATTTATTCATTAGAATAATGAATAACAGTGGTCACAATAGTATCTGTACACTCCTATTCTCATTTTCACATACACTGACATTTTTCCTACTTTCAGTCCTTAAACTGGTGTGATGCAGTCCTTCATCTCTTCTTGTCTTGATCTAATTTCTCCATTTTAGCATACCTTTAACAATATATGTCTGCAATTATAAGCCAAGTGGATCATTTACTTATTTGTAAGGGTAAAGTTCTGCATAACAATATTTAAAGTCTGATACTAATGAGGAGGTGATAGTAGGGTGGAGATAATTTATTATTATTATTATTTTGATTGATGGTAATCTAACAATGAAAAGTAAATCCGTGCAAAATATTATTTGATTTGGTTTACAGTAATTGCCTCATCAACATCATTGAATATTTAAAAAAAAAAAAGTAAGGTTGGTTTTAAACTCAACTTTGATGACATGTAAATGTGTGAAATTTTAATTAAAGCAAAAGAAAAATGGCTACAAGAAAAGTATGAAGAAGTAGAAAAAGAAATGGCCATAGGTAAAATAGATTCTGCATATAGAAAGACCAAATAAAATATTGGAGAAATGAAGAAAAGAGGTATAAACATTAAAGCTTGCCGATGGGAAACCTCTTTTAAGCTCAGACGATAGAGCTAACCAATGGAAGAAATACATGATGACGACGACTTGAACAGTAGCGAAATGGAAAAGGAAGGCAATGTCGACATTGATGACTTAGGAGATTCTGTTTTGAGGATAGAATTTGATAGAACTCTGAATGACTTGAAAACAAATAAGGCAGTTGGAATTGATAAGACCCCTGCAGTACTTCTTAAATCCCTAGGAGGAGAAGGAATCAAGAGGTTATTCAAACTGATATCAAAAAGTTATGAAATGGGAGAAATTAAAAAAAAATTAATAAGAATATCATCCTCACACTTCTGAAGAAAGCACAAGTTGAAAAATGTGAGAATTATGACACCATTAGTCTAACATCACATATGTCAAAATTTCTGTCTAGATTAATATACAGAAGAATGGAAAGGCTAGTAGAAGAGATAGTAGGTGAAGATCAGTTTGGGTTTAGGAAAAAGCGCAGTACAAGAGAAGCAATTCTGGCTTTAAGATTAATACTTGCAGGACGAATAAAAAAAAAAAAAAACAGAGATACTTGGTGATTTAAAAATTGCTTTTGATATTGTTAGATGGAACAAAGATGTTCAAAATTTTAAAGACGTCAGATCTAAAATATCAAGATAGAAGAAAGCTTTATAAACTGTATAAGAATCAAGAGGCAATAATAAAAGTAGAGGATCATGAGACACATGCATTAGTTAAAAAGGGTGCGAGACAAGGTTGTAGAGTATCCCTGTTAATATTCGACTTGTATGTAGAGGAAGCAATAAAGGAAGTAAGAGAAAAATTCTCACGTGGCCTAAGTGTTCAAGGAAAAAAATTAGTATGCTACAATTTGCTGATGACTTTGTCTTGCTAGCAGAACAGGCTGAGGATACTGAGAAGTTACTGAATGGCATGAACAAAAAACTGAAGTAAGATTTTGGGCTAAATATAAATCAAAGCAAGACAAAAGTGATGAAATGTAGTAGAAATGATACCACGCACAGTAGATTAAATATAAAAATAGGATCGGATGCAATGGGAGAAATAAGTGAATTCTGCTAGTTGGGAAGCAAAATTACAACCGATGGCCAAAGTAGGAATGATGTTAAAAGCAGATTAGCACTAGTAAAAAGCATGAAAGGGAGAAATCTTTTAGTTTCAAATATTGATCTAGGACTTAGAAAGAATTTTTTAAAAAACAGCACTTTATGGTTGCATGGGCTTTAGGAATACAAGAAGGAAAGAAAATTGAAGCGTTTGAAATTTGGTGCTACAGAAGAATGCTGAAAATTATGTGGCCAGACAAAGTACGAAATTTATGAGTTTTGGAAATGATGGGTGAGGAAAGAATTTTGTGGAAGAAGCTTACAGAAAGAAGGGAGAGGCTGGTAGGTCGTATTTTGAGACATGCTGGATTGGTTAATTTGTTAGTGGAGGGAACAGTTGAAGGTAAGAACTGTATAGGAAGACAGAGATTTGAATATATGAAGCAGATATTTGAAGACGTGGGTTGTAAGGGGCATGTAGAACTGAAGAGGTTAGCAGAAGATAGGAAGGGATGGAGGATTCCATCAAATCAGTGGAAAGACTGATGACAGCAAAAAAGACGTATTTTATTTTATAAAATAATTGCTTACTATAGTCTGTTTTTGAAACGGAATGAAAAGGAAGTCGATATAAATTAATAACTTAAGGAGGCGGGGAAGTGCGGGAGGAGACATCAGCCACACTTGTTGTGTCATATAAGCATAATTATTTTTTGCTCGCTTCAGTCATATGTTCACTTATTTAACACATAACCTCAATTTCGTTACATAACAAGCATGCAAAGAACTAAGAGTGTATTCAAACATCCTCTTTTCCTGATGTTTGTTAGATAGAAGAGAACATTCTATCTACTTATTTATATGCAATGAAATACTATAAATTTACGACATCAACTAAAATTGCGATTAGAAACTGCAAAAGAGCCAACATTTTTTTTTTAGAAATAGCAGATATGGTGACATCCAGGGTTGAAATTACATGGTGAACTTCAAATATTCTGACAGTAACATGAACACAAATCATACACATATCGAAAGAATATAATTTAAATTACAAAAATCTACTCAAATCTGTCAAATGGCTCTCACTGGAAAAATTATATATTTTTTCAATGAAGTAGAAATACAAAGAATTCACCCAGTGCTTCTGGCCCAAAGGTAAAAAGGTTCTCAAACATTAATAAGCTTTTTTAAATGATCAAAGAACTTTTCGGAATATGATAATAGGTGGCATCCATGTAACCGTTATCAAGAAGTTGCAAAAAAAAAAACCCTGGAGAGGAAACAGGAATGAAAGAACAGCTCAACCACAGCCTTAAATACTTCTACATCAACTGTTTTAAAACTTAGTACTTCTCCGGCATCGTTAACGTCTGAAAGGCGTAATAGTACAGATAACGTTAAAAATAAATAAATAACTGACCAAAGCCATTGCTGAGAAGAAAAGGAAAAAATTCCTCATTCATCCATTTCCCTACATTATCGAAGATGTGACAAGTATGCAGAGTGAGATAGAGCTGTAGCATCGATTGCATTGCATGTTTTGTATGTCATTGGGTCTGAAGTCAAGATCATTGACAGATATTATTTATGAAGCGAGAGAATAAAAACTAGACAAAAGTTAATGGATGGGTTCACAATTCCAGAACTTTTTGCTTTGTTTTGTGATGGGAGGTAAGCCAAAACTAAAGAAGGTGGTAAATTCTACAGGACTATGATTTTTTAGGAGCACATCTCACTAATTCAAGTGCAGGGATCTATTTACATGAGTTACTTAGTACCTAATGTTAGTTCAACAAAGGAATAGAAAGCTTGATAATAGGGTTTCTATCAATGAAGAAATTCCTGTTTTCATCTTATGGCAATCGACTGTGATGGTATGGATGTTAAACTGGAGAGTATAGTGGTATATAAGACTGCTTGAACAAACAACTTCAGTGGATAGTTTGTTACTACACATGAATGAACTGCCTTGTTTCTTCATCTTTGATGAGTAGAATTTGGAACCTAAATCTTACATTGAACTATTAGGGAAAGCATATGTAACCTGTGAACATTTCCACATCATAGGAGAAATGCTTTTAGAAATGGACAGATCAACAGTACTTGCATAAGATTATCTCAGCAGATTTGCCAGAAGATCTGGCAAATAAATCTTCAGGCAAAGTCAACGTTGAGTCATGTGCCAAATGAATGCTATGTTTACATGTAACAACAGTCACAATCGGAAAATTTGACAACTTTGTCTACATTTGTTGTAAAAGTTTACACACCATGTTGGTTCTTCATTGAAAATAAACCATCATGCAACAATTGCATGCAACATCTTTTTAAAATACTTAGGGACTCCAGGAACCTCCCCGCAGGGACCTGGTACGCATGTGCCAGGTATGGGTTTGGCGAACCCGCAGTACCTGTGCTGGAAACTTGGGAGCACCACAAGTATCCCACACCATAAGTTCCTTCCATGCTTCAACGATCACAAAGGGCCTGATGGCGGAGCATTGAATATCTAGGAGAACGGGGAACTTGGCTTCAACACCAGATCGCGAGAATGGTACAAACTTCTATATATATATATATATATATATAAAACTCCTTAACCTCATGGTGAGTAATGTGCCGAGGAGGTGAATGAATGATGAAGCAAATCACTCTCTAGCATACAACCTCAGTGGCATCTACCACACTCCTATTGTATTAAGCGTGGTGTGGGAGCTCCACATCACTTGACTCTGAACTCATGGGACAAAATCAAAAACACACCTGAAACTTATACTACCTGCGGTGTGTGCAGATTGCAGAATATTCCAAAGCCCAAAAAATTGGCAAGTGGGCAAAGTTCACAAGCCCTCTTCCTGATAGTGACATGAGTAACAGGAAGGGTTATCTCATCGATAATGCCTTTGTAATAATGGCAAGAAAAGAGGGATTATTCGAAAAGTTCTCTCCTTTCTATAAACAGAAAGTCTTGGAGGGAATTACTGGAACACTAAAAAGTGGAACATTGCTGTTGGCAACATCTACCAGCGAGCAGGATGTCCTATTCCTTAAATCTGAGAAGCACAGGGAGTTAACAATAAAACACAAACTTAAGAAAAGTATTATTCCAGTAAAAGCATGATCATCTGCCAGGATCTAATTGATTTAGAGACCGAAGAACTCCTTAATGATTCATGATTAATAGCTTTTCGGGTAATGCTGTGTTGTTTATTTAATTATCTGAGCTTTCGGCTGGTATCCTACAGCCTTCTGTCTCGCTGATGTAAACACTGCCACAGCAGCAGGAGATTTCATAAACACCTATAAGCTGATGTGAGTGTAATCTGTCTTTTACCCTGGTTAATAACTGGCTGACCAAGTTTTCAGTGAGCCTTACATACTATTCGCTTTAACAGTTTCCCAATCGGTCAGTGATACCATCTATGTATGGAAAATAGGCGAATTTTCTTGGCATAGGATAAGTTGAAATCTTCCATAGGTTTTTTTTTAGTCTGAAAACCCTTCTGATGTCAGATTTACTATAGGTGTTGGCTTGGAATATTCTTGTAAGGGTCTCCATTTCTTCCTTCAGACTTTCCGGGTCACATACTGTCCTTGCTCTTAAGTTCAGTGATGTTAATATGCTTCTCTTCGTTGCCGGGTGATGGTGTGACATGGCGTGCAGATATCTATTAGTGTGGATCGCCTTGTGGTACACCATATGACCCAAACGTCCATCACCTTGCTTGTGAACCAGGACATGGCAGTTGTCCATTTTCTTTTACTTCTATGGTGAATTATATACTTCGATCTCCTGAAACATTTTTACGTCTCGATTACAACCACATCTTCACTCTAATTCGTTCCTCGTGTCACATCGAGCTGACACAAAGTTTTCCTTTACCCCTGGTTTCTTCTTCACATCGATACATTACAACATTGTTCCTCTGCCCGCACTTAGCTTGAACACCTTGGGTTCCTATATATATAATTCGACATTACCCACACTTCTTATATTGTTCCTTCATGCACATATTTTTTTTTTGTGAATTGCACTTCTTGTATTGATAACACACTGCTTTAAATTAATAGTGTTCACGTCCTAACATACTCACTTCCTGACACTGTCTTTCTTCTAACACTAAAACATTTGCTATAGTCTTCCTTCTCTTAACACTTAAATATTTCTTACTTCACTACCTTCTTTCTCAACTGATTCTCTCTTTTGTGGACATGCTCTTTACTCACAATTACATCACCCAATAATGTTCTTGATTTTACTGCTCGTCATGTCCACTTAAGTTTCCCTTCGCCATCGACATTCGTCACTATCTTTGTACTGCTGTTATGCTGCATGCCCTTGTTCTGGTTGTGTATTCATTCAGCAATGTTTTCGCTTTGTTGGATTTTTCTCTGTTGTGCGTGCCGTACTTGCTGTGTCGCTTCCCTGACCTTACTCAACTTGCTGTTATGCTGTACTGCCGAACTCAAATGACACACTTGTTGCATTCGCATTCTCCCGCTATTATGCTGGCTTCCATTTTTTAAATTTGCTTGCTCGATCCTCGCTAATGAAATCACTTCACTGGATCCATGTGTACTGTTTTCAGTCGATTCTTCTTCCCTCTTATCACTAAATTCAGATATTTCGCCGTTACAACCGTAAACGGTCCCTCGTAAGGATTTTTTTTCGCTCTCCCTCTTCATAATGAAGAATTCTCGAGTAACACCTTGTCTCCAGGTTTGAACTCTTCCAGATTCTTTCACTTTTCATATCACTGCTTGTTGTTTTCCTTCCTCTCTTAGATAAACCGCTTGGCACTGCCATGTAATGCCTGAATTCGATTTTTCAACACCTGCGCGTAGTTATCATAGTTGCACACAGGCTCTACTGGCCTCCGCTGCAGGACACCTGGTATATTCGCTTCTTGTCCACAGAATAACAAATGTGGCGAGAACTTGGTCACTGTATGAGGTGTACTATTATAGACAAACTTTGCATATCTTAATAACTCGTCCCAGTTCTTTTGCATTTCATCCACCTATTGACATAAATATTCTGCTAACGTCTTATGTGTACGTTCCAAATTGCCGTTAGTGAAAGGTCTGAAAGGAACAGTAAATACTCATTCCACCCTTAAAATTTCGCAAACTTTCTTCAGCAATTCTCCCGTGAATCATTTCCCATTGTCGGCTAAAATCTTAGATGATATGCCATAGCCCAAAATAATCTCCTCCATGAATGCTCGACTGACCGTGTCCATATCCTGTCTTGCTGTGGGTATGGCATTAAGATATTTGCTTAAATCATTTTAAAATGTCAGAATATACTTGTTTCCTGTGGGGTAACATTTAAGGGTCCATCTATATCAATATCGCACCTCTCGAACACATGATCCTATGTGTCCGTGTTTTTTAGGGGCATCCTAACCTTCGGTTCTATTCATTTGACATTGTCTACAGCATTTTATGTACTTTGCGATGTCCTTTCACATTCCTGACCATGTGATGCGTTGCCTGATCCTCTCCAGTGTTCTCTACCTTTCCTGGTGACAACCCATCTCCGAATTATGCACTTCATAAAGAAGTTCCTTTTTTTCTACTTATGTAAGCTTTGCTCTGCCTTCCTTCACTTCGGCACCGTGGTGCGATTCTGCACGTTGTCCTGTCTTCCCATGCTTGCTCCACTTTCATGCGAATTTTCCTTTATTTCCTTGTCTTGCTCCTTGTCCTTCTGACAAATGAGTGATAAGGCATCTGCTACATGATTATCCTTGCCTGGCTTATATTGGATGGTATACTGATATGGTTCCAATCTTTGTCGGAATTTCATTAACCAAGAAGACTGATGAACCTTTATCCAACCATGCCCAAACCAATGGCTTATGGTACATTCAAATACAGAACTCTTTTCCATGCACATAAGCTCTGAATTGTTTTACCGACCACCAGGTTGATAACATCTCCTTTTCAATTGTGGTATATGACTTTTATGCTTTTGTCAGCGAAGCGAATGCGATTGGTACATCTTTCCCCCTTTCCCCTCTGACTAAGTACTGATCCGGCCGCATTAACACTCTCGTAACACGTTATGTAAAACTTTCTTTTGAAATCAGGATAATGTAACACTGGCGCTATACATAGTGCTTCTTTTAGCTCACAAAATGGTTCTTCCTCCCGCTCTCCCCAAGCGTACTTCTTTTCTTTCTTCAGTAAATCATATAATGGCTTCGCAGCGCGACTGAATCCTTCAATGAAATGTCTGTAACATCTTGTAAGCCCCAGAAATCCTCGTAGTTGCCTCACTGTTGTAGGTCTCGGGTATTCTTTCACTGCTTTGGCCTTGCCTGGTCTGTCAAAATGTGGCCTAAGTATGCCACCTCCAGTTGTAACAACGCACAATTTCGTGGCTGTAACCTAACTTGTGCTCTCTCTGTCTCACAAATACTGCCGCCAAATTATCCATATGTTCCTCTAGTGTTGAACTAAATACGATTACATCATCTAGATATGTCAAAGCTTTCTTTTCTTCAAGCCCATCAGTAGAATTTTCACCATGCACTGAAAGGAAGATGGCGCATCCGTTAGCCCCATTGGTAAGTGGGTAAAATGAAAATGGCCATCAGGGGTGTTAAATGCCATCTTTTCCCTGTCTGCTTCCACCACTTATATCTATCTGGTGATAGCCCATGGTTAAATCTAATGTTGAAAAGTATCTCGCATTCCCTAGGATATTAATGGCTATTAATGCAGAGGAAATGTACTATTAACTGTCATTTCGTTTACCTTCCTATAGTATATAACATTTCGATATCTTCTCTGCCCATCTGGTCCTTCTTGCTTCTTTGGAATTAGTAAAAGAGGCTAGTTCCACATGCTTCTATTATATCTTCTTGTAACAGGCATTCAGTTTCTTTTTTCAGATCCCGTTTCTGACTCTCGGGTATCTTATATTGATGCTCATTAATTATCTTCCTCATTGCTTCGGGCTTTGTCCATATTTCATGCTTTACTGTGTCTGTATCTGCGTATACCTCCTTCCAAATGGAAGACACCATGATAAGCTGCACACAGCTCCTTTTCTGCTTGTTTTTCCTGCTCCATCAAATGCTCTAAACTCAAACCTTCTACAATTCTTTTAATCCTCTCACGTGTTTGCAAAGTCTGCAGCTTTGCCACAACGTGCACATTTCTGGCCTCTTTCGGCACATCATATTTCTCCGCCGTTAACTTCGGATTAGTCAATGTGACCTCCTCCTCTTTGACATTTAATACTGTCAAGCTACAGTTTCCTCTTCGCACCATCACAAGTGCTTCTGGAACCAATACACCTGCTTCCAATTACTGCCTTTGTACAACAGCATCTTCGTGGATTCCTTCCACTTCTAACTCGACTGTTTTCTGTTATCGGGCCCCTTCACGAAGGCATCTCGTCTTTCCGTGCGGGACCATCTTCGTAATTTTTCCTGTCATTGCCTCGCTTCAATTTCTTCCTCACTGTAAGGGAACCAAGATAATAAATAGGATTTAATTTTATTTGAGAACTGGTACGTAAATTTTGTCATTGTATGTGCGAGTTATAAGTCGCTGCTAGCCAGAGCGAGTGTGCTATCACACTACAGTCACGTGGTGACACCCTATCGTCAGCGTTTTCAGGCTTGGTACAAAGCTAACTTGCGCGCACCAGTCATTCCTCATTCTTTACGGGACAGCACGCAGTAATCATGTAGTCGCTTACAGAAGGTAAGACACGCAGCAAGCCTCGGTTTGATCTCCAAGTCAATCAAGTTATTCGGTTTGATCTCCAAGTCAATAAGTTTGATTTCCAAGTTCGTCAGTTTGTCTCCAAAAGTGTTCAGTCTTTGTTATAATAATTTCTAAAGTATTCGGTTGGTTTGAAGTTGGATAATATGTTGTAATGTAGCTCAAACTGTCCCGGTGTATCTTATTCGGTTGATTAGGCTTTCATTTATTTGTGTTGGTAGAAGTTGCCACTAGTTATAAGAATTATTCAGTCGCCATTGCATTTCAGTGTATGTTGTGTATGTGTGAGAGAGAGCGGCCTATTTGAGTTAATAAGTGATTGATTGTAGGAAGCATTCGTTAAAGTAAAGGCAGTAATAATGTGATAACCTTGAGCAGTAAATTCAGTTAAATAATGCAAAGATGTGTCATTTTCTCTTCAGGTCAGTTAGTTGGAATCGGACTAAAATGTATGTTAGGTTTTTTACATTAAATGGTTTGTAACTTAATCCGCACTGTTTGGTCTCAATAATACTCATAGACTAAAGAATCCATAGCCCCTCATCCTGCTATTGTATTGTGTTTCATGATAATAATGTTGATTTAGTATGTTAATAACAAAAGGTAATAAGCTTGAAGAGAGTGAATGTTGTAATAATTCCTCGAGGTAAGCAATTATAAAATCTATCGCAGTCTGATAATCTCTGTGTAATCAAAGATTATCTGGTGTCAGATCCTGATATAAATTGCTAGAATTAACATCTCCTAGCTAATCTCCTCCTCCCCCCCCCCTTTCGGTTGCAAGTTTAACTTACAGTTAGATGAAAATGTTCAGTAATGTTGGATAGTTAATAGCAACCACCCCTCGGCTCCCCGCTAGAATTAAAATCTCCTAGCTAATCTTCTCCTCCCCCCCCCCCCTTTCGGTTGCAAGTTAAACTTACAGTTAGATGAAAATGTTCAGTAATGTTGGATAGTTAATATAATAGCAACCACCCCTCGGCTCCCCGCTACATCACTCTTTAGTTTAATGGTGTCTCCTTGGATTCTCACCACTGATTTTCCATAATCTATTATGGCCTTCCTTGTCTTCAATCAGTCTCGGCCCAATATCCGATTATAGAGCAAATCTACTCCTGCAGGAACAATTCACATTCTCAGTTCCTGGCCTTCCTTCAGAGTAATCATTATTGCTACTTCGGTGAATAAAGGTTTTTCTGTGATCCCTTTTATCTGGAAACCTTTTGTCATTTCCTTCTTGTGGCTTTCTCTCACACACTCTGACTTGAGAAGAGATACTTGGGCCCCCGTATCCAAAAGCAACTTAATTGGTCTGTGTTTACTTTCTTCTCACTCCAATTCAATATCGTCATTCCAGTTTCTATTGATGCAGTCACTTTTTTCCAACTTTCATCTTCAAACATCACCGTACAGTGTGGCTCTGTTCTAAGCTAGTTTTCCTATTCTTCTACACTCTTCCTTGCTCCTTGCATCTGCTCCACCCATGGACATGCATTGCAATTTTGTGTATGATGTCCCCACTTTCGACATTTACTACATTTCATTGCCCTGTAAGCTCGACATGGTCCCATTTGGCTCGATAAATTACATCTTCCACAAGGCATTAGATTCTTCACATTTATATCTCCTCTGCAATTTCCTTTATGTTCATTCTCATTAATAGACCTTAGCCTTCCTATCCTTTTTTCCACTGTTTAATCTCTGCAATAGCTTCTCTACGAACCTCTTCGAAACGATGATCCTCCGCTTATTTACTTGCTCGTGCAGTGAACTCTCTCATGCTTACGCCGCTATGGCATTGTTTCGCTTCGTGGCCCCCTCGGTTACATAACTGACAGCATACCCTCGCCACTTGTGCTACTTCTCTTATGACAGGCATCTTTACACGGTGCCTGGCATAGTGGCCACTTCTTCCGCATAATTGACAGTTTTCCGTCATCCTCCTCAAGTTTCAAACTTCACTCCTTCCTCTAATTGATTCTATATAATGTCTGTGACCATTTCCTGATTGTTGCCTCTTCTCTTTGGCTGACAAAATTACCGTTTTTTCCAAAATCTTGATCTCAACAATTTCCACCAATCTGTTCCTTGTGCTCTTAATACTCCAACAATCTTCCCGTCTACTAAGCCTTGAGTGAACACGGCGCGGCTCAGATTGTGGATTAATTTCAATGCTCGTGTTAACTCTCTGCCCTTTAAATCTCTCTTCCTTGCTTCCCAAAACTCATGCACAATTCCATCCAGCCTACTAGCCCAGTCCGCAACCGTTTCTCAAACACGCTGCTGACTTGCAAACACACTCATAGCATAATGATCGACTATATGCTTAGGCTAATGATTCTCTATTAATATAGCTCAGGCATTATTAGGTTCTTTGGATGATTTAATTACTTCTCGTCCTGTCAACGTTCGCCATATTAGGTTCTTCGGTGGTTTAATTTATATATATTGATTAACTAAAAATTCCACCAGAAGGTTATGTTGAAGATTTGTTTATTTTGCTCAAAACGTAGTCAGCGATATTCACAAGCATAGATACAATACAGAGATGCACTTCTGAGCCGTCGCAGATAATATCTCTGTGAACTCAACTTGAAGAACTAACTGGAAGAATCTCTCTGTAAATCTGAATACTGAATGAAGTCAACTAACTGCTCTTTCCAGCCGATCTGTTTATATAGTCTCTATTGAAATTACGAGAATTCTTCAAAGGCATCCGCCCGATATTTCTCGGACATTAACAATCACTCAAACAATCAAACATATTAAAAACAATCGGAATTAATACAAAATCTTTTAAGAACATTACAAAATGATCTGATATGGAAATTAAAGATACTTAAATACAAAATTATTTACAGAAATCATTTCAAACTGTAGAAAATTGTCCTGTAGACATCGTAACTTGCATTAATACATAGAATTACAAACATTTAAGAAATTCTCTTGCCCCATTCGGTTCTTAAACATATTTAATGGACTTTAAATAATCTTCTTTCATAAAATAAAGTCTGTATACACTGATTTACAAGAAATTACAAAACAAACATACCAGATCATATTCAAGCAAACTTTAGCTCACTACAAATACTTCATACAGTACAATACTATTCAAAATTCAGGTATGAGGGCTGTTACATCCTCTAATTGATTCTATATAATGTCTGTGACCATTTCATGAGAGTTGCCTCTTCTCTTTGGCTGACAAAATTACCGTTTTTTCCAAAATCACTATCTCAACAATTTCCACCAATCTGTTCCTTGTGCTCTTAATACTCCAACAATCTTCCCATCTACTAAGCCTTGAGTGAACACGGCGCGGCTCAGATTGTGGATTAATTTCAATGCTCGTGTTAACTCTCTGCCCTTTAAATCTCTCTTCCTTGCTTCCCAAAACTCATGCACAATTCCATCCAGCCTACTAACCCAATCTGCAACAGTTTCTCCAACACGCTGCTGACTTGCAAACATACTCATAGCATAATGATCGACCATATGCTTAGGCTAATAATTCTCTATTAATATAGCTCAGACATCTTTCCATTCCTTTACCTTCTCTCTTACTAGAATGCGTTGTCTCACTGGACCTCTGATGTGTGATTGCTAAATTTCAACAAAATCTCCTTTTCATCATCACTAATAATGCTGATAGCCGTATTGCAATTATCAGGAAACTCATCTAACACTCCTTTCTCACCACAAAAGGAATTAATTTTAAGATTTATGCCAAGCTCACTTTTGATTTCTCTCTTTTAGCTTTACTTTTTGTCGAATCACTGCTTCCTGCACTGTTAGGTATGGCTGCAAAGCTCGCTTACTCATTCGTTTTTGCTGAGTTGCCGAAGTGCTGAACCTGATTCTGCACCATTGCGCTGTGTTGTGCAGAATCCACTCGCCAATACTGCAACAGCTGCAAGCAATTAACTGCTTCGCTGATTCTGTAACACTGTTATAATGAGAAGTATTTTCTGACGTACAAATTCTTCCTTATCTTATTCACCATAAATCTCATTAGTTGCCACTGTAATATTTTCTGCCTATGCCCAATGCTTTATCGTGTTAGCTGACGCCACACCTCGACACCATGAAAAATCCTACTATGGTGGTCTGCCGAATCTTTTTGCTTTCGCGCTGCCACTTCCCAACAGGTACATAAATATGTGGGTAAGACACTATGTCATGTGAGCAGTAGAATGCATAAATGATACTCCAGCAAGGTATGTTCACATTTATTTACAAGGTAAATGGTATTCCTTTTTGCTCAAACTGAATAATTAATTCCCTTATATTTTGCCCAAATCCATTATCTATTGCAACTAATGTTAGAACCCATTATGCTGTTAGCTGCATTAAAATTCAAGTACCATTCTACATTGCCAACTTAGTAATCTCCCACCTGCTTTTCTGAAGTCGTGGTGATGATAATGATTAAGCTGTGACCATCTCTCTTCGCCTGGCTGTCTCCAATTGTGCTCGAACCTAGAACTAGCTAAATCGTACAATGATAAGGTCAATAAGATCCGTGAGATAAGATCCTTTCCTGCCCTGTGCACTCGGGTTTTGTTCATTATTCCCCCCCTTCCTTCCGATGGTGGGAGGCTTTCCGACCAATTACTGCCTTCTGTGTCCTCCCATCCTTTTGCCAAATGACGTCGTTGCTTTGTTTAAATCGCTGACTGTTTGACCTTATTGGGCTGTGTTGCATCCTACTCACCACATTCCTTTGACAGAGTTTGTTTCTTTTACTGTTGCCACTGACCTGCTTGAGGCCAGCATTGCGTGAAATCACAATTGCCTTAATACTTTAATAAAAAAAACCACACACATGGGCCACTATATTATGTTCAGTTCTTTGCCACTATCTCCATCCAAAAATATAACTCATAGCTCAATTAGGTCTCTGTAGTCATTTATCACAAAGGTTTTTTTAAATTCAGCCAAATAGAAATTCTGAATTTCTGTTATTGAATTTTTTTTTGCGTGGCTATATCAATTAGATGCCATCATGCAAAAAGCAACGACTTCCTTTAGAACTTTTGCTCCAGAAGTGCCCAGGCACCATTGAAATAACTTATGTTAGATGCTATTGTGCTGCAGCCCATCATCTGCACTTTATCACTTGCTCAGAGCTTTATGAACAATGTCTCCTTGGTCTTTATCACAAGAAATTGTCCCTATTACGAAATGTAATTATGAGACAAATGGCAGTCACTCTTCTTTGGAACTTCTTATGCCCAGACAAGGCAACACTTTCCCATTCCACTGAATGGTCATGACTTGGGTCACATCATTTTAAAATCGGTTATTATAGCTTCTACTCATTCCTTCTTCATTTATGTCCTCATTTGTTCAATGGAAGACTTGTTTAAATAAAAATAGTCAATAATTAGTCCAAGTGCCTCCACGATTACATGAAGATCGTAAACTGAATCTCTCACACTTAATTGGCATATATCCAAGGCAGCTATTAATTTATGAGTAATGATATTTTTTTCTTCTGTGCTTTGCAGCAGTTCCTGGTTGAATTTTTTTGAGTGGGTTTGTTAAATGCTCTTCCTGATGTTCTCTAGAACTAGATGTGTCATTGAGTTCTTCAGATAGCAGGAACAAATCATAGGATGCTTAAGAACTTTATTATCTGCTGGACCACATATATTTAAGTATTTTTCTCTTCATTTATTTTGATTTGTTTTACCTTTTCTTCTTATTCAGCTAGTTTTACGTATACACACATCCCCGACTCTCTTTGTTTACATCCTTTCAAGGGCGTAAGCATATGCAATACCGTAAACATTATCCAATTCACATTGCAAATCTTCTTCCCTTCGCTTATAAACATCCAGAGATTTGCTTGCATTCTTTTTTTAGATGTATCCATAATATTCTACAAAATATAATGCACTCATGTACACGGCTTTCACTCCTCGTCAGTTTGCTTTCGCAGATAGTAAAAAATAAAACTGATAGAACTCCTGCAATTTGATAATTTGCCTCTTCTATTAAAAATATGCTCTTTATAGCACTTCGTAATTCTAAAACCTTCTGTTAGAACAAAACAATACATGATACCTATTCAAGAATTGAAATGACAGTAACGATTAACGTGGGTACACACCACTACTCTCGCGTAACTTATGTAAAGATGAAACTGGTTACAGTTATGTGAATGGCGAAAAATTTATTTGTGAGTGTTTTAGGGTAAATTCAAAACAATAGGACCTATGCATTACAAAATTATGACTTTGAAAAATAAGGGACACCATACATTCATAAAAATTGATATAACAAAACTATTTATTCTGAAATTTGATTCTGTTAGTCGTTGTTAACATTAATGTGAAATGTGCATCATTTAAAAATATATATTGTGTTTGTATGTTACCTTTCCTAATTGTACCTGAAGCTTTTTTCTGCTTTATATGTTTGTGTTTTCTATGAGAGTAAAGTAACAGAACAGAATTTTTATTACAGTATTTCTGTGATTGCACATTTCATATTTTATCATTTTTACATCTTGATCTTTTTCTAACAATATTAATTCAGTTAAACTGTCTTCAAGTTTGATTAGTAATAAGAGGTTTAACTGTTTATTATTTGTTGCATCCATTTCGTTTAACCCTTTGATTGGTAATGTGTTTAAAAAAATTAATATAACTGGTGAGATTACTAGGCTGACAGACTTCTACATTTTATCAGAGTGTTGTTAAAGAATAGTTTGGGATTTTGTGACCATAAATGTTGAAACTGCTCCATATTATACAAAAGTCAATTTCATTTGCAACATTTATTTCTATTAACCTTTCATTTTAATGGCAGTTACAAGGGCTGGAAAAACTACTGATCTGTGCAAACATTTAAAACTTTTGCATAAATCCTAAATTTAGAAAAGGAGGAGATCTGATAAATAAGAAAAAACAGATCTGCTCCTTTGCATTTCCCTACGCAGCCAAATATTTATTACAGTTTATGAGTGATTCAACAGCACAAATCTAAAACTGAGCATGATGGGTGAGCAGTTAATGCTCTGGCCTCGCATTCAGGAGGACACCAGTTTGAATCCCCGTCCGGGCATCCAGATTTGGGTTTTCCATGGTTTCCCCAAATCTCTCTAGGGGAATGCAGGGATGCTTCCTTAAAAAAAAAAAAGGCCAATTCCGAATTCCTTCCCATTCCTTGTCCCCAGTCCCATCCCGCCTCTAATGACCTAGACAAGACATAAAACGTAAAGTAAAAAAAAATCTAAAATCCTATATGTATGAAGTCATAGGCACAGCCGGTATAAAATAAGTAATTAAATCTTTTAAGAAAAATAGAAAATTAATAGAATCTATCCAAATGAAGTCATTTGACAATTCACTTCTGGTATTGTTCATTGATCCTCATCATCATTTCCGGAAAAAAAGCCCTTTGTTTGTTCTTGAAGCCTTGTTGGCAATGCTTGCCGGATCCAAAGTCTTTATGCCTTGTGATTAGTGCAGATCTACAGCTAATGCTCATACTTGCCACTTGTACTAATTGAACACACACAGTCAACTTTAGTTGATTAATAGAGGAATTTCTATACTGAACCAAAGCCTGCCAAGAGGTTTTCATAAATTTAACTCCCTCTGCCCACAGAAATTGTACTACTGTACGTGAAAATAAAATTTTAATACACACTAATGTAATTTAAAGTCGAGATGCTTAGCTGATAACAAGTAGCTTTGATCTTTTTTCGTATGCAGTGTTTCTCAACCTGTGGTCTGTAAAAATGGGTCAGGTGGTCCGTAGGCAGAGTATTTAAAATTTAATTCTAACTGAATTAAAGATATCATAAAAAATAAATTCGTGCAAATTGTTCGCAGGAATGGATACAAGGCATGAATATTTCAACAACCAGGAAAAATCTGGTATTTCCAGATATGAGTATTGATACTGAATAGTCTATTCACTAATTACATTTCCAGTTGGCGTCAGAGAGAGCGATGTTCCTTTGAGGATTAAGTTAATGGCCATTTTATGAGTGCCTTATTGAATGTAGGTGTAGGTTTTAAGGGACCACAGTATGTTCCTATAACAGTTGGTATGCTTGGTTATTAATATACACATAGATAAAAAAATGTTCATATCAGCTAGTGGTCCATAGAATTTTTAAAATTTTGCTGGTCCTCTGGTTGAAAAAGTTTGAGAAACGCTGTCATAATGTGCAACTTATGAGATATAAATAGATATTAAAAAAGTGCAGTGTTCATATATTGAGGAGAATCATATCTCTATCTAATTTGGAGTTAAAGTGCTTTGAAAAAAGATCTTTTACTTATTTGTATGGTACACTCTTTCATGGATTGCAGTGATTATAAAAACATATAGAACTTGCAAGCCACTAAGAAACTAGTCTCAAATTTGATATAGGTATATTTGTTGTATGTTACTTGTGATAATACCAAGTACCCCCTCCCCCCCCCCCCAGAAATCAGTTGCAGTGAAAAAGAATAAATGTATAACAAAGTGACAAATTGTGTTAGAATCTAGCTGTTTCCTTTTAATGTTTGTGTTAGGCTCAAAGACTGAGACACTCATTGAGCAAAAAAATGACCACAACACATTCTGATTTCTTGAAAACAGCCACAACAAGTTATTCGCACTATGGCACTTACAAAAAACAGCGAGCACGTGTTGTGGCTAACTCAGAATTGCCTCAATGCAAAATTCATGTATGGTCCAGGTCGCATTCTCCAGATATGACAACTCACATTTTTTGTTTTTTTTTTTTAGAGCCTAGAAATGCGATGGATAGGAAGAATCATATATATTAAATGCAGCCTGGATCTATTTGTCATGAACACAAAGAGTTAGGTACTGATAAGCCATGTGTTGTGCCTGTTTTATAGAAAATACAACCCGTTGTGGTCTTTTTTTTCTTCGCTCAGTAAGTTTTTTTTATCTTTGACCCTAACATATATGCAATGTTAAAATGCATTTTTTTTATTTGTTGTTATTTTTAAGATATAATATTCTTTTTATCCTCCTTATCAGGTCCACATTCTCGCCTACCGATGAGAAGTTTACCAAAAGAAAAAATATCATGGCAGATGTCAGTGCTTCTACTACATATGGCACTGAGAGTCATTCAACACACAATGGCGACACTTTAAATGATAATTTGGAAGAAGGCGCAGAAGAAAAAATAATTAAAAGAGACAAAAAGAAGAAGAAAAAGGATAAATTTGAAATGAACACTGTTTGTGATGAGAAACCTGATGTTACCAATTTTTTGGGTAAAAAAGAGCAGAATAGTTACACGAGTATTGATGAAAATACTCATACAAGAGCTCCAGAAGAGTTGCATGCATCTAAACTAAAAGGGGAGGCCTGTGAATTTGGCGATTCTGATCACCATGAATACCATAGAAAGAGGAAAAGAAAGAGAGAAAATGAAGATCACAATCACAAAGGGCTAAAGGTAAAAAAGAATCAGGTTTATGCAGAGGAATTGTTAGAATTTAATGGTGTCAGTGAAAGTGTCAGTAGTGAAAGTCCCAAAAAGAAAAAGAGAAAGCATAGCAATACTATCAATAATAACCAGATATCATTAAGTCCTACTGATGGCTCATCAGGCAAAAGCCTCTTGAAAACAGAGAAAAAACACATAGACTCCTTTGACAAAAAATGTCAGTCATACTGCTGATTATGGTGAAGAATTAGAAATTACACCAAAAGAGAAAAAGAAGCAGAAAAAGAAAGAGAAAATGAAAACTGCTGAACCAACTGAAAATATGGAATGGCAGGGTCTTTCAGATAATTTTGATCAATTCTCTCAGAAAGAAAGTTACACATTTACACCTGGAACTGAAAGTTACGAAAAACGTATGTCTAGCTCAGACTCATCACAATTTGAAAATCAACCTAAAAAAGGGAAGACTGTGAAAAAGTTTAGTGCTACTACTTCTACCCCATTTGAATCAGAAAGGTTAAAACAAGTTGGAACGCCATCATTTACAACTGTGAACAATATATTTTCTCATAAAAGTTACTGTCAGAACTCTACACAAAGCTATTCTGGACATCAGAAATCGGAAGATTCGCATTTTGTGAAAGATAAACTTCAGTCTGAATTGACTGAAAACATAAATGCTGAGAAGAAACATCACAAGATCAGGGCTGCAGTTTGGAATCATGCAGAGGCCAATGAAGAAGAAGCTTCATTAAAAGATGAGCTCATTACTAGTAGTGTGCAGAAAGAGATTGGTGAGGCTCTCAAATCTAAAAAAGTTAAAAGGAAGGATAAGGCACAAAATACATTTGAATCATCTGTATCAAAAGAAATTATTTCAGAGTTGCCAAGTTCTCAAGAGAAACTTTTAAAAAGTAAAATTGCAGCTCACAGCAATCATCTTGAGGGAAATGAAATAGAAGCATCATTAAAAGATGAGTTCATAAGTAGTAGTGTAGAAAGAGGGTTTGGTGAGGATATCAAATCTAAAAAAGCTAGAAAGAAGGATAAGGTACAAGATATATTTGAATCATCTGTACCAAAAGAAATTACATCAGAGTTGCCTAGTTCTCAAGGGAAACGCATAAATAATAAAATTGCAGCTCAGAGCTGTGATAATGAAGAAGTTTCATCAGAAAATGAGTTTATGTTAAGTAATGTAGAGAATAGAGAGACGGGGGATAGCAAATCTAAGAAAAACAAGAAGAAAGTTAAAAGTTTCCTTGAATCGCCAGTACCGAAAGAAATTAAAATATATCGAGAAGTGCATCATTAGATGCAGATGATAAAATATGTGAGCGGCTTCATCCACAGGAAGAAATTATAAAAGAAGAATCTAAAAAGAAAAAACCTAATAGATCAAATGATGCAGTTTCAACATCAAAAACTGAGTTTAATCATAGCATCTGTTCTTTCCCTTCATCTAAAAAAAAAATTTTCTCAGAAAATTCTAGTTCAGTGAACTTGGGAGAAAAAAAGCATGAAGAGATATCTTCAAAGAGCCCTAGAAGACAGTCACCACGAAAGAAAGTTGAAACTACAGAGAGTCCTGTAAAAGCCGACATTGTGCAGCAGGATGTTGACCCACTAGAGATTGCAAGGCAGAAATTATTGGCAGAAATGCTGAGAAAAATAGAGGGTGCAAATATGAAAAGCCATGAAAGTGACAATGCAAATGATGTGGCGGAAAGATCAAGTGCGAGTAAACTGGACCACACATCTACAAGTTCTACTGAACCTGAAGTTAATGGACAACAGAAAGAATTAATAACACCAAGTTCGCAAACCCCAAAGAAAACTCTGTCTCCAAAGAAGAATGCGCAAAGCACATCACAGAGGATTTTAAGAAGTGAGGCATTTTCTGAAAGTAATTCACCCCACACAACTGCCATAGTTAACTCAGCACAGCCTAGTTTGGAGGAAGAAAAGCATGACGTTGTAAGTAAATCTATTAAGACAAAAAAAGACAAGCAAAGTCCTAGGACAGAAAAAGCTGGAAAACAAAGCAGCCCAAAAAAGCAAAGACAATCACATAGTAATATTAATAGCAAGAAGAAAGTACCCATAGAAGAGGAAACTCCATCAGCATTAGCAGATAGATTGTTACAAGAATTTCTAAGAAAACGCTCCATTTGATATTTTACAATATCAATGTGAAGATGAGGATTTTGCTTCGTATTTTTTATTATTTTTAAAGAAAATGGCAGTTTGAATTATATTGTTGATAAAGTTATTTTATCGGCATGTCGTGGACAAAGTTGTAATATCTTGATTGGTTTATTTTTGATACACACAGATTGATAGTATATGTATATAAATAAATAGAGTAAATGAGGATAGAGCAAATGTTTTGTAATATTCAGGTTGTTTATTTGACTAACTGCTAGTATCTGTTTATTTTTGTTTGTACAAACACTGTATTAGTGTGATGTAAATAATAATAATCATATAAAGAATTATGTATTGCTTTTTACATAGGACAGTCATTTCTTTGTTTTCATTGTATTCCATGTATCACATGTTTTATTACATTAAAATAGATTGTAATTGAGAGACATTGTGTATTTATTGTAACACAAAAAATAGAGTTTTTGGGAATAATTCAGAGTTGAGCATTATGTTTTTCTGCTCAGAGAATATTCTGCAGATGTGATTATTTTCTGCACTGCTTCAGTCATCTGCAAAATAGCCCTGTGCTGGATTTTTCTTGTGTAAGATTAATAATTTTATCGGTTGAGTAATTTTTTGTAATGTTTGGGATCATAATTAGCAGTTTAATGTGTTTTTAATTGGAAACATGATTAAAAATCTTCCTGAATACCTTTATTTTAGTGGATGTAAAAACTTACATACTTTTTGTTATTTTCTGTTTTCCTTTGTCATGTTTCAGATTTTAGTCTTTTGAGATTATAGTCAGTGGATAGTTAAGCATGTGTGGTAGCTTTTACCTGAAAGCATAGTCTTCCATATTCCACCATCGTTGTTTCCTTCTCTACATCCC
>JARYHS010011247.1:0-30016 GCA_031002005.1 Vandiemenella viatica | reverse complement strand
TGGAGTACCCGCTACTTCCTATAAGCAAAACTCAAATTTGGTCTTTGAAAACATCAACACAGCTGGAGAAACCTAGATTCGTTGTTCTGGGATTTCAAACAAACAGGAAACGAAATGAAACATTAAGTGCGCTTTATTTGACCACTGCAATCTTGCCAACGTCAAAGTGTTTCTAAATGATGTGGCGTACCCCTACGAGAACATGAATTTGGACTTAAGAAAAATCGAACCACAGTATTGTACGATATGTATGCAAGATTCCAACAAACTTACTACGAACGGGAGCATCCTTCACCACTACTAAACCGCGAAGATTTTGTCGCTACTGCTCCTATCGCCGTAATCGACTGTTCACATCAAAATGAGTCGGTAAAAACAGGGCCTGTAGATATTCGTATGGAGTTTGATAGCACTGACAATTTTCCAGCCTACACCGCCGCATACTGTCTAATCCTTCACGACCGTGTTGTGGAATACGTACCGCTAACAAGTGTTGTGCGTAAGCTCGCATAAAACCAGATAGCGCCCATCATTGCCACCCAGTATCATGCCGACCATCTTCCTGGACGCTCAAGGATTCAAGACGAGAGAAGGAGTATTTATCTTCAAAGAAGTTGCCGTCTGCGTAGTGCAATCAGACAACATTATCGCCACACATTGCATCTCTGTAAATTCACCATCACGTGGAGGTAATGAGCCAACAGTCAAATGGCTGACAAATAATTACCATGGAATACCTTGGACTGCTGCTGGTATAACCTTTAGCAAATTATGTACTATTCTACATGCAATCACAAATGAAGATGACTCCATTATTTACGTTAAAGGACGGGAGAAGGCTCGTTGGTTTCAGAAGATTATTCGCAAGAAAGTCTGCTACAATATAGAAGATTTAGGATGCCCGCCTCTACATGAACTCAAGAAAAATAATTTGATAAAACTTTGTAAAGGACATTTATTTTGTAACGCTATATGCGCTGTTGAAAATGTATTTTTAATTGCCCAATGGTGGGTGAAATAAAAAAAAGAAATAAAATAAAAAATGTATTATTTATTTAAACACTTTAGTTAATAAGGTCCACAAACATCATATCCGGGTTCATAATTCTTAATTACAATATTATTTACATCATCAGATACTAACAAATTTTTATACGCAATGAGTTCAAGTCTTAATTGCGCATAATCCAATGATGAACTGTATGTCACTAGAGCTACACGAACATTATTAATATGCATGTCAATCAGTTTTTGCACTGTAGCCATATTGAAGTCTCGTAGCACTTTATTAGCTAGAATGTCCACAAATTCAGTATAATATCGTCCCACCAAGTAGCCACACTTCTGCTTGACGGTCAGCGAGGGGAGCAATAATTCGAGTGTGGTGCAGCTGTGCGCATTCAATTACGAACCCGCATCATGCAGCTGCGAGGGGAGCGATAATTCGGGTGTGGCGCATTCAATTACGAACCCGCATCCTGCAGCTGCGTGGGGAGCGATAATTCGAGTGTGGTGCAGCTGTGCTCATTCAATTACGGACCCGCATCCTGCAGCTGCGTGGGGAGCGATAATTGATGGCTTCCGGAGGGGAGCAATAATTGATGGCTTCCGGAGGGGAGCGCAGCTGTGCACATTCAATTACGAACCCGCATCCTGCAGCTGCGTGGGGAGCGATAATTAGGGTGTGGCGCATTCAATTACGGACCCGCATTCAATTAAACTCCCCTAGTTCCTCGGCTCCCCTCCGCTCCAAACTGTCTGCAAAGACAGGTCCATAAGAATACATGGGGAAAAAACTGTCCGCTGACCGCTGTACATAAGGAAATAATAAGGTCAATCTGAGGTTACAGATGTGAGACCCCCTCCCCGCAATTCAATTAGCATTAATTAAGGCTCCCCGCCATGGGGGAAAAAGTGGGCTCACACACAGGTCCATAAGGAAATAATAAGGTCAATCTGAGGTTACAGATGTGAGACCCCCTCCCCGCAATTCAATTAACATTAATTAAAATCAATTAAGGCTCCCCGCAATTCAATTAAAATTAATTAAAATCAATTAGCCTCAATTAAAATCAATTAAATTCAATTAAAATCAATTAAAATCAATTAGCCTTAATTAAAATCAATTAGCATTAATTAAAATCAATTAGCGTTAATTAAAAACTGGGCTCACACCGGCCTTTTATCACTACTCTTGCCTTCAGTGGATTTTGGCTTTGGGGGGGGGGGCTTCAGACGGGCAAACAGCAGTCTTTATAGTCTCCTCGGGCTTCAAAAAAAAATAGTCTCCAGAATTGCAATGTCGTAGGTGGACCTAGATACATTTGGGGGGGGCTTGAGGCCCCTAGCCCCCCCCCCTGGATCCGCCCCTGGCTGGCAACGATTTATACAATTCTATAAACTGAATTACAAATTTCTTTGAGTACTTTCGTACGTCACCCATTCCACTGTTCAAAAAACTGTGCAAACCCAAAAACTGCGCAGTCAAATCTTTAGCAAGTCAACGATTGCAAAAGCCGCTCTTTCGAGTTTGCACGCGCTAACGTGTTGCCGTCCACACGCTCCAAACTAGTTTGTGCATGCGCAAACTAGTTTGTGCATGCAAGACGGAGTTCAAGACGGAGCGTGTAGCCGAGGTATTAATTACTCTGTCAAACGCCTTTGAAAGATCTAGTGCTACACTATCAATTTGGTCTCCCTTATCCATTTCATCTGAAATATCTTGCATATATCCCACCAACTGAGATTCGCATGAATATCCATGCCTGAACCTTTGTTGCCTACTTGAAAACCACTTACGTTCCTCACATATATTTCTGATGTGGTTGCATATCAATATTTCCATTAATTTACCTACCACTGAAGTCAAACTGATTGGCCTGTAATTTTCGACTCTATTTCTCACCCCTCCTTTATGTACCGGTACTACTATCGCTTTTCCAGTCTTGTGGTAAGCAGCAAGTATCCAGACTCAATTTAAATAATATTTCAAGATAAGGTACAATGTCACATCCGGCCATCTTTAAGATATCTGTAGTAATATTACCGAGCGTGGTGGTGTAACGGCTAGCGTTCTGGCCTCGCATTCGGGAGGACGGTGGTTCGAATCCCCGTCCGGGCATCCAGATTTGGGTTTTCCATGGTCTCCCAAATCACTCCAGGCAAATGCCGGGATGCATCCTTCAAAAGGCCATGGCCGAATTCCTTCCCATTCCTTGCCCCCATCCTTTCCCGTCTCTAAAGACCTCGCTGTTAGAGAGACGTTAAACATATTTTTTAAAAAATGTAATATTATCTGCACCAGCCCCTTTATGTATTTTCAGCTTGCTTATTTCCTTCATGATTTCTTCAGGATGAATTTCAAATTTTTTAGTATCTTCATTTCTAATCGTATTGTTAAGCTCGTTCTCCGAATTAGACCTTCCCGTATCTGATTCATTGTCCCTAATGCTCTCACTAAACCAGTTACTTAAAATCTCTGCCTTTCTCAAATCCTCAGTAATTACTTCTCCATCCTTATCTATAAGCGTCTCTACACCCTCCTTTCCCCTCAGTTTCGTAATATAGCCATAGAAATTTCTAGTTGCATCAGTTAGTGGTCCTCCTGCACTGACAATACGCTTCATAAACCCATCTTTAGCCACTTTCTTTGCTGTTATTAAGTCCTTGTTTAGTTGTTTCAAATATTCCCTACTACTCTGCTGTCTCTTAACTCTGTTATATTCTCATCGAACAACCTCTTTAACCTCCTCACTTCCCTATTATAGTACTCAGGTTCTGTACTTCTCTTTATTTTCTGCTTTGGAATGAATTTTTCTTCCCCCTTTCTTATTATCTCCTTGAACTCTTCCTACCTTGACTCTACTGTACTTGTGCCTTCCTTCCATTTGCTGAATTGTTCTCTGAAATATCTCTTCAAATTTGAAATCTGTGCCTTTTTATGATTGTACCTATTTCCCCCTTCAATTTTGGCTGCTGGTTCACTGAATCCTCTAATATCCATCAGAACTGCGTCATGATCACTTATTCCTTCCGTTACTTGACACCCCACAAGGTTATCATCGGGCTTTATTAGGAATATATCCAAAATATTTTGTCCTCTAGTGTTTTGCTCTACCACCAGGTAGCTACTATGGGGCTAGGCAGTGCAGTGCACCGGAGCCCTCACGCTCAGGGGGCCCCCAAGCATACCTCAAGGGGCCCCTAAGCGCACCTTTAGAGGCCCTCAATAGCAGTTTAGAGGGCCCACGAGCCTTCACGGCAAACTGGCGACCTTTTTTTTTTTAGCTCTACCGTCGTCTAAGGGGCCCCTGAGAACACAGGAGCCCCTCACTAAGGGCCCTCGCTGCTCAGGGGGGGCCCTAGCACTGCTCAGGG
Organism: Vandiemenella viatica; assembly: GCA_031002005.1. Classification (NCBI taxonomy): domain Eukaryota; kingdom Metazoa; phylum Arthropoda; class Insecta; order Orthoptera; family Morabidae; genus Vandiemenella; species Vandiemenella viatica. The sequence continues at coordinate 25,639 of JARYHS010011247.1, read as the reverse complement.
GCCCCTAAAGAACAATTCAAAGGCCCCCATCCTCAGTTCAGGGTGCCCATGCTAGCAAACAAAGCAAAAAAAAAAAAGGTCGCCCGTCTGGCCTGAGGGCCCAAAATAAATTTTTTGCACCGGAGCCCTTGTTGACCTAACTACGCCACTGGTGATTAGGTCAGATATTTCCATTTGTAAAGGTTGGTGACCGGTTAGTCATATGTGTATGAAAAACCTGGACGACCGACTTGATTTTCAAAATCGTGTATCTGTTCTATACAACATGATGCAGCAATCGTTAAGGCAATGATTTTCATGGGTCGTATCATGTCCCAGCAGGACAGGTATCTCGTCCACCATACCTGCCTATTTTAGATGGTTACTCGAGCAACCCAAGGTGCAGGAAACTGATTGGCTAGTTAAAAACGGTGACATGAACACAATTGAAACTGTACTGGCAGAAATGGTATAAATTATAAGAAAGCCGGAATATGTGTCGGCGACATGGTGTCAACTGTCAGATACCACTCATGATACATGGGAAGAATGCCTAATATCAATAATGTAAGCCTCATTAGTTCCGAAAATAACTGGAACTTCTAAAAATGTGTATTCTTTTGTTTCTAGCTAACAGTGATAACACATTGATGTCTCACTATTCTGCGATCTCATTCCCGTATTTACCTCCTGTTCCTTTTCCACATCTATTTTGTCTCCCTTACCCCTCTAAAAGCTATCTAAACAACGGTAATGCTCTCGCCTCGATTTCGAAAGGACACGCGGTCAATCCTAGTCGGGCCATCCAGATTTAGCTTTTCTATAGTTTCTCCAAATCACTTCAGGCGAACGTAGGGAGGTTCTTTCAAAAGGCTCGTTGCTTGCCCGCATTAAATTCCCGCTTCCAATGATCTCAACGTCGAAGAGGAGTAAAGCTAGAAAGAAATTTAAAAATAAAAATTCAGAAAGCCCTGGTTTCTAAGGTATACACGGTTCTACTCCTGAATAATTCTTTCGTCCGATGAATTGTGTCCAACAACAGGCTCAGACGCGAAGTAGTAGAAGGAGGATGAGGAAAATCACATGACTGATAATTTCCCTATTCTGTGGGCCTCCGGAATTGTCATCCGCGTTAGCAAACCACGACCGCAGACATGTTCACAAATTCCTTCACTAGAATACCCACTAAGACACTTATGTTAGCCCTAGCGCTGTAGGGTTTTTTTTTTTTTTTTTTTAAAAAATGGCATTCGTCTACTGGGCCATACAGCCAGCTCAATGTGATTTGTTGCTATCAAGTATTGACACATGGACATTACAACACGGACAAGACATTCACAGACACAACACTAAACACCCATGCCCTCGACCGGACTCGAACCGGCGACCTTCGGTACGCGGAGCTAGCACTCTAGCCGCTACGCTACCGAGGCCGGCGCTGTAGGGGTTAGAATGCTATCACCGCATTTTAAGGGTCGCCGATTCGAGTCCGTCCTCGCACATGGGTAGTTTTAAATGAGTGTAGTGTTCGTCTTGTGTTGGATTCATTACAGTGTGCCACATTACCTCAGCAAAGCCTGAAACAATAGTAAGAAAAATATAAACTGAAATAGGCTGATTGGTCACAGAAAACGAAGGTCACAAAGTATTCAAATCAACAGATGGGGGCAGATCAATTTTCCAAAACGTGCATTTCCAGTTTTTAAGAAATAGCTCCATTATTACGGAATATTAATTAATTCATTTGATAGTAAAATAATACGAGTAAAACACTTATAAGATTCAATGACAGTACTGACAGTATTCTGAAGTCGAGGAGTAATATCAGAAATTTGAATTGAGTAATACATATTAGTTCACATTTATTTTCAACTCTTTCATGGGTTCTCTAACTATGATAACGCAACTTTAACAATATTTTTTACGAATTTGAGTTGTTGCTGTTATTTTCGGCAAATTTCTGTCACTGTGTTTATAAATACTCGTGATTCTAAAAGGACGTATTTAGAGTACAGATGAGCTGACCGAGCGGGGTGGGTGAGTGATTAACATTCTCGCCTCGCATTCGGGAGGACCCAGGTTCGAATCCCCGTCCGGGCATCCAGATTTGGGTTTTCCACGGCTTCCCCAAATTACTCCAGGCGAATGCCGGGATGCTTCCTTCAAAAAGGCTTGGCCAAATTACTTCCCGTTTCTTGTCCTCAGTCTCATCCCGCCACTAATGACCTTAGTCGTCGACGAGGCGTAAAGCCGTAAAAAAAAAAAAAAAAAAGAGAACAGATGATAATATTCACACACTTTATTCGAGCTAACTCTACTGAACAAGTGTTCTTCGCTTCCTTAGAGCCACTGGTAAATAAACACTTCCTCTAAACGTTTGTTACATCGGTTACTTACTCCTTGCCTCCGAGCTGCAATTGCCTCGAGTGAATTCTTCTTATGTAATAACCACGCCTATACACTAAACTGAAATTAAATACTCCTCTGTGTGTACTAAAGAACTTCACTACAGTCCGCCTACGTTCCAAATTTTTTATCTTATTATCCCTAAACTCTTATTAGTACTCAGCCATGTTACTAGCTGCCACCAAATAAAAAATAATTTTTGGCAAACGGGGTGGATCTGAGAGAGAGTTTTGAAGGTGGCTTTTCGCCTTTTGGTTCAATAACATTGTCTTAAATATTTATTGGCATTCCCGCGAATAGCCGTTCATCTGGCTAAGCCTTTTTATGTGATCATTCTGTGAACTAACGTATTTCCATATGCTTTTTGCTCATACAAGTGAAAGACGACACAAGACATACAAAACATTTACTTTAACTCTCATGCCCCATGCCGGAATCGCACCAGTGATCGACAGTTCCGGTAAAGCTCCAGCATCGCATTCGGAAGGACACGAATTCAAATATTCGTCCATCCATCCATATTTCGATCTTGCATGATTAATGGAAATCATCACGTGAGTGTCGAGATGGTTCCTTAAAAATCCCATGACTGAATTCCTTCCCGATCGATGCCATCAGTCCTTTTTCTCCCTCTAATGATTTCGACATCGACCAGACTTAAGGAAAAAACACCGGTGGACTGGTGACCTGTCATGCTGGAACATGATGTGCCCTACCGGAAATCTCTGCCTCACACATGGCAACATCACATTCTCCAGAACAGACATATAGGCTGCGGAATTAAGACAGCCGTCCACCTCCCACAGCACACAGCAACCTGTAGCAGAAATCCACGCCCAGACTTTAACAGATACCCCACCTCTTCTGCGGCTGTGGTGAATATAGCGTTGGTCAAATCTTGCTCCACGTGGGCGGTACACCATCACATTACCCGCAGATACCTTCGTAAACACTTCCTCATCACTGAAGACGACATGTCTCCATTAATCAGGACACCTGGCAGCATTATCAGATGCGAAGATAAAGCCACTCCCTAATCGCAACACGTATGGCTTACAAACCTTATTCTCGTAAGTGCCTTGTGATTGTTTTAGGGCTTATGTCAAACCTTAAGCTATTCCACAACTGCCATGCACTTAAAAACGCGGAGCTACGGCAAAGTCTAACAGTTTTTAGATCCTGGTCAGTTGTTGTTTTTCGTTGAGCGCCTGTCTGTGTAGGGCCGCTCTGAGACATTTCTTTCGTCTTTATATCTACTGAATTGTTTGAATGCCCTTCATCATGGAGAGCAATAACCGCCCCCTTATCAGTCACTTAAGTGATTCATTTGCGTTGGTGCAACCAAACACACTGTCGCAGACTGAAGTTTGAAAACAGGTGGCGCAGAGGACGAGGAAGTCTTCTGACGAAAACGATGTGTATTTCCTTGTGTTACGACTTCGCGAATCGTTTGTCATAATACCCAAGACAGAATTGGAGCCGGTCCTGCCAGTGTAGTGGCCAGCGCGCTGGCCTCGCATTGCAACGGCTACCGGTTCGAGTCCGGCATCGGGCATGGGTGGTTTTAATTAAGTTTTGTGCTCGTCTTGTGTTGTCCTAACTGTAGTGTCCATAATATCATAGTGAATTTCTGATACAGCAGTTGCAACATAAACAAATTGGAGCTGGCTAAATGGTCGAAAAGACCGAAGGCCATAAAAAAAGGACAGAATTGCATCTTCATTCATTAGTCTTGACGAATAAATGCGCAATTGAAATTTCAGAACTATTCAATTTTTCCGACAGGAATACTGCTAATTTGGGATTTTTACACTGTGATAATGGCACATTATTTCATATTGGTGTGAGAACAGATGTTAAACACTAGGTGACGTGATGCGTTGCAAATTAATATAACAAGAATTGACTATGAACCACAAACCCACCTAGAAACTCAGAATTTTTTTGTGTTATACAAATTAAATCCTTCAGAAGTCGATGAAAAAGTTTATACGAACGAAACATCTGCCTTTCGTGCAGCATCACATATTTGTGAATACGGTATTTCGAATTCAAAGGATCATATTTGCACTATATTTCAATTTTAGCTTTTGCAGTCATGTTAGTGCCGATCGATAGTACTGAAGAATTTAAATTTCTCCACTGAAAACCACACATTCGTTCTTATGTTACTTGCCTCTGTTTTGTGCTTAAGGCTTTCGCCTCGTTTACATCTAGGTCATTAAAGTTGGGATTGGTTTGGAGGAACAAAGGGGAAGGAATTCGGTCATTGCCTTTGAATGGACCCTCCCAGCGTACGTCTCGACTGATTTTGTGAATCCATGGAAAACTGAAATCTGGATACCCGAACAGGGAATTGAGCCTGCTTCATAATTATTCTCACAATGACGCCTACCGTGAAAGTTTATACTAGGAAATACAGCAATGAGAAAAGATTTATATTAGTTTAGTTAGCGATGTTCGCTAACTTCATATGCAGCTGAAATTTCTAAATCCTTTTGAGTGTGTATCGGACGAAATAGGTGATTTCTTTTTAAAGTGGAATATTGTCGATTCATAAAAGGTTAATCACACTTATCTGAAAACTAACATCTACGTGCCTGTGGTTGCTATGATGATTTCCTCTCTCGAGATGTAGCAGACACAACGTTCAGGGATAAATACAGAGCAGGTAAATTGAGTTGAGGAAAATCGCTCCCGGAAGTGGCTGTTGCACCTTGGATTTATCATCGGTGTTAGCCATCGTGATTGCAATCACATTTCCACATTATTTTACTAGAGTACAGACCAAAATATTTAAATCTAAAGATCGAAGCAGATCAATTTCCCGTAAAGTGTGCTTGAAGGGTTTTTTTTATTTTTATTTGTTAATGCACTATCAATACACAATATTAATGAATTAATTCCGTCATGCAAATAGTGCGAGACAGAACATTTTCAATATGCTTTGAGAGCATATTGAATTAGAAATGCAGAAAGAGTAATTTTCTAACACAATTTTAATGACGAATACATAATCATGAATAAGCGTTGAGTTACAACACTTTCATCCTTTCTCTTTCTATGGCTTCGTAACTGCAAAATATTTAATGTGAAGCCTTTTTATTCATTTTCGGCATAATGCCTGTCAGTGTCTCTGCAGCTGCTTTTGTTTTTAAAAGAAGATACCTTGGTTCGTCATATTCACATACGACGTCAAATTTGGGTTTGCTAATATTGGGTTTCCGTCTCATATTATTTCGGAGTTTCAACTTTAGTTTGTATTTAGATGCCTTTACTTGCACAAAATCTTCCTTTACATTGATAAAACAATCTCCTGAATTTACTAATGAAAATTATGATTTGCAGAATAATCATTAGCTTTTGTCTTTAAGCTTGGTAACTGACAGTAATTTGGCGACATTTTTAAGCTTTGTATCTGTTTTGTTTTGCTTATGGTTTTATGCCTTGTCGACGTCGGAGTAGTTAGATCCGGTAAGGACTTGGTGGTAAGCAACGGGAAGTAATTCTGCTGTGGTATTATATGGCGAGACCATCCAGGCATTCGCCTGGAGTGATTTTGGGGAAACCATCGAAAACCCAAATCTGAATGACCGGACGGGGATTCGAACCCACGTCCTCCCGGAAGCCACCTCACAGTGTTACCAATAACCCACCGTATTCAGATATTCTTCTTCTTCTTGTTCACTTTTGACGCAAATGTGATTTGAATCCTGCGAGTACTGGAAACTAGAAGCGGGAAATAATCTCAGCCACGGCTTTTTGAAGCAACCTATTCGGAGTTCAGCAGGAGAGGTTTACGGAAACCATGGCAAACTGAAATTGGATGTCCTACGGGGCTTGAATCCGCGTCCTGCCGAATGACAGGCAAGATTATTATCTATAACCCATCTGGTTTGGAATACAAGAAGTATCAGTGCTAGGGAGAAACAGAGGGAGACATTAAAGGTTTCCTATTTCCATTCTTTCAGCTTTAAAATCTGAAATCGCTTATTCACATTGCAGACGGATTTCCTGTTATTCATTATTATTACTACTACTAAAACTGTAACTACTGTGATCAAGGTAAACTTACCTTCTAAATATGTTATGGTGAAAACAAAATTAAGGTATTCTTATTCGGAACTCCTGAAGTATGTGTGAATAACTAATTTATATTTCGTGATTTAGTTCACCATTTGAGTACTTTCGTAAAAACACTTTCTACTGACGCTTTTCACACACAGTTCGATAAGGTTGCAGCGCTAGAACGTGTGACTAAGTCCATTCAAACTCTTTTATGGGTTTCACACATTTTTATCCGTGCGTAATTTAGCGGTTACTTTCGGTATTAATCATGTAATTTCGTTTGCTAGCAAATTGTTAACTGTTTATTAAAAAAAAAAAAAAAAAAAAAAAAAAAAAAAAAAAAAAAAAACGGAGTGGCAATCAAAATTTCTAAGAAAGCGGTATCTTTCCTTTATATCAATCGATTCATTAATTCAATAGTTATTATGACTAAAATGGTGATACTCGTGATTATTTTAACTGTAGAACTCCGAACTTTGCCTCTGAGCGTTTGCGAGTCTCTCGCGCGCGAGCTCATTGTTTTAGTCTTGGGTAAAGCGCTGGGTATGAGAGGTCTATTTTATCATGAATTTAGTGTACCACCTACCAGTTATGCTGTCCCATGAGGCAGTCGTGTCTAGAACGAAGCATAATCGAAAGGCGAGGGGTCTCGCGAATTATGTCCCCGACTGTACTTAACATCCCCTATAACCTTAGCTTTATCTGCTAGTTTATCAGCATTATCTTCAAGATCTTTAATTGCAGTTTGTAGATGTGCCTTTTTACACTTAAAATCTTCCAAATCATCTAAAATAGATTTGCTTTTCACTCCCTGAATCCCTGTGTTCTTTGCATGTTTTTCTCTTCTAAGTACGCAATATACTTTTAACGAGCCATAGCTGCATACATCCTTAACTCCTTAGTTATTAACAACTTATTTTTGCTGTTTTTGAAATTTTGACTGACTAATCTTTGAGTCTTTAGACTCTTCTATTAAGTTTTCAACTTCCAACAGCTTGTTCACAGAGAATCCTCGTTCGACATCTGCTTGTCCATGTGATAACAGCAACAATATTTTTACTACTTTGTGTAATCTGTTATAATCTCCTTTGCCTAGATACTTCTCTAAAAAGATATCTAATCGTGAATGCTCATCATGTGGATTAAATGAGCTGAAGTGGTTCGAAGCATTTGAGGCAACTTGTGATAAAAAAAACTGTGATACTGTATAAAAATTCCATCACAGTCTCCTTCTCCAATTAAATTTATTTTTGACAAGTGAATCAGAAGATATTTCATCTTTTCATAACAGTTGCTACTATTCAGCGCCATCTGTCTAGGATCAAGGCAAGTCATACTTCTTACAACTCTATCATTTATAGGAGATTTGTCAAGTATGTGCTTAATCATAGTAAAAATTAAGTCTGTGACCTCCATTTTCATCTCGGAAACTTCTTTTTCAGATATTCTTGTTGAATATCATAGCCTTGATAAGTTGATCGCCTGCAACTCCTAAACTGGTGTTGCTACCACAGGAATGCTTCGACACATCACTCAGGTCTAATGTTGCCACTTTTTGTACATTAGTCAATAGTTTTATGTGTTCTTTCATAAAAACATTGAAGATAACAATAAAATTTGTAATAAATGTTCTTATATCCTCTGCCATAAATGACAAGAGAGGTTTTGTACTCTGATAAAAATCCAAGAATGGGGTTGTCATTTTAGACACAGAAATGAAAAATTTCAGTTTGGAACAAATAAGATTATCATTCAGTGTCTGTTGAATTGTTAAAAAGGACTTAAATGCAGGTTTAGGCGCATCGCCGGGATAGTGAAATTTATTACGCCATATCTCGGTGTTAAAAAAAAGAGTTTTTCAAATATTTAAAGGCTTTTGAGCAAATTTTAGTGCCTTTTAAGGGCCCTTAAAAATCAAAATGAAAATTAAGGCCTTTTTAAGGCTTTTTAAGGCCCGTGGGAACCCTGCTATTCGTTTTGGGTTTAGGAAATTCTAGTAATCTGTACGATACGTATTTATTTTCCGAGACGGAAAAGAGACAGGATAACTGAACAACGATTTCTTTGTTCAATAGAGAAAGAAATGTAACAGTGTATATACAGAACATAATATTTTTTTTTGCTTCTTTCGTCCGGCATTGCGAATGGATTGTACATCGTCCTTTTCTTATGTTTCGGAGATAACATTTTCTTTTTCTCTCTATTCCTATATTGACAATAGTTTTATTTCACAACGGTCCTAATATTTATTAAGAAATACCCCGTACCATTTTAGTTTACTGAAAATCGAAAGAAACAATTCAAACAAGGAAACAATGTTTCGTAAATTGTTTTAGGTATACAGGCAAAATTTTGTAATTGGTATATTCAAACAGATATTCTTGAGAATTTCATACCGAGCCCTAATGTTCTGCTGAGTCGATTCCATTGTTTCTAGTAATACGTCATCTACCTCTCGTTCATTATCAATACTGGATACAGGGGCGTAGTTACTATGGGGCTAGGCGGTACAGTGCACCGGGGCCCTCACGCTCAGGGGGCCCCCAAGCATACATCAAGGGGCCCCTAAGCGCACCTCTAGGCCTTTTTTTTAGCTCTACCGTCGTCTAAGGGGCCCCTGAGAACACACAGGAGCCTCTCACTAAGGGCCCTCGCTTCTCAGGGGGGCCCCAACCACTGCTCAGGGGCCCCTAAAGAACAATTCAAGGGCCCCCATCCTCAGTTCAGGGGGCCCCTACCAGCACACAAAGCAAAAATAAGGTCGCCCGTCTGGCCTGAGGGCTCAAAATAAATTTTTTGCACCGGGGCCCTTGTTGACCTAACTACGCCACTGTCTACCACTTGTGTAAATCCTCCTTCCCTTATTAAGGTATTTGCAAATCTTTGTTCCCGTGTGTTATTAATCTTATTTCCTTCCCAGTTTACACCTTGTAATTTTAAATCCCCACCAATAATGATCATTCTATTCTCACCCCTGAAATCTGAGTATGAATTTAATTTCTCCCCAAGAGCCTCATCTTCATCTGTCATTCTTCCACTGCGGTAAGCAGCCAACACCCTGATTTTTTCTTTTTTATTACCCCAGAAATCTACCCCAAGTAACTCGTGGTCTTGATCTATGAACGCCAGTGAACTGTGGTAGTTTTTGCTAACTAGTATGAAGACCCCTCCACCAATTGCTCCTCTATCTCTGCGGTACACTTTGTAAAACCTCACTGTCTAGTACGTCTTCTTTTCGCAATAAGCAACTAGAATTCTCTGGATCGTACGCGAATATGCGATGCGAGCGGTCAGAGTTGATAGTCGAGTCTGGAGCGCTTCAAGGTCATCGGGCGGCTTCTCGACTGTTTATCTGTTTGTCTCTTTCTAACGACTATTTCCGACTCGATCTGCGGCGTTCCACTGCGTACGCTTAATAATAATATTTATCGATTTTAGTATTTATGATTTGAATAAATACAGAAATTTTTTTGCGCGTTATTTGAAAAATCTGAATCTCTCGCGGGCCGGATTGAAGCTGGTGGAGGGCCGGATCCGGCCCGGGGGCCGGGGGTTGCCCATATATGATCTACACAGTCAAATGCCTTAGATAAGTCACAAAAGATCGCCACAGGAATTAATTTTTCATTTATTCCTTCTAAAATATTGTCAGTGAATGCAAATATAGCTTGTTCTGTTGAATGACCCTTTTGAAAACCAAATTGTAATTTTGTTAGAATTTTATTATTCGTAAAGTGTTCCTTGCTTTCTCAAAAACTTGGAGAAGGCAGTTGGTAATGAAATTGATCGGCAATTCGATACAGCTGCCTTATCTCCCTTCTTATACAGTGGTTTAACTACAGCATACTTAAGCCTTTTTGGAAAAGTACGCTCAAGTAAAGATATCTTAAACAGATAACTTAGTATAGTACTTAATTCTGTGGAACACAATTTGATTAATCTGCTGGAAATCCCATCATAACCACTTGAGTATTTGCTCTTTTGGTATCTGATAATTTTTCTTATTTCTTCTGGAGTAGCTAATTTTACAGACATAGAGCTAAATTTTTCTTGGAAGCCTGTTCTGACAAAATCCATACTGTGTGTCACTGAGCTATTAGCAGTCAATTTATCAGCAACAGATAAAAAATGTTTATTAAATATATCAGCAATTGAAAAATTAGATTTTACTGAATATTCTTTGATAAAAATATCATTACTTGTTTGATTACTTTTTCCTATTTCCTTTTTTACAATGTCCCATATTGTCATGATTTTATCTTCAGAATCGTGAATTTTATGTTTGTAGTACATACTTTTAGATTCTTTAATAACCTTTTTCAGTATTTTGCAGTAAAGTTTGTAACGTGTTTTAACATTAGCATTCTCACTGTTCCTAGAGGCAATATATGACTTCTTTTTTTAAATGCATGATGTTCTAATGCCAATAGTTATCCAAGGTTTTTGTTCTTTTCGAGAAGCATGACACTTTTTCAAGGGGAACCAACTTTCAAAGTGATTTAATATTTTTCATCAATACCTTGATCACTGTACACCCATGGACGTATTCTCCTAAGGCGTATGGGGCGATCGCCCGGGACGTAAGCTACCAGAGGGTAGTGTTGCCAACCGTTGAACTAGCTGCCCACCAGAATCAACTGCTAAAACCACCAGAAAACCACTAACAAAAGGCGGCGCTACTCTCATAACCACTAAATTTTCCACTAAACAAATATTTCATTATTACGAAAGAAAATAAAGGGTATATTTTTAAAACAGTTACCTTTAATATTACATAATACATATTAAATTTCTGTGTAACTGATCATTACGTCAACATGCAAGTAGAAATTCAATGAATCTTCAACAAATTATTTAATCAACTGCTATTCTATATTAACTCATCTTCTTAAGATGATCTTTTAAGGGAGGCATGACTATAAAGCCCACCCTTACCCGACTTAAGACCCCTCCCCCAAACTAAATCCGCTCAAGCCCCCCCCCCCCCAATGAAATCCACTCAGGCTCACCCCCCCCCTCCCCCACCCAAGCCAAAATCCTGGATCCGCCACTGTTAAGAGGTATTTCAAATTCATTGATCGAGTAAGGGATAGTTGAAAATATTTATCTATTGAAACGTTTGTATTATTAATTTTCATCAATTAATTTTATTGGTTGAAAATAATAAATACTTTCTACACAAACACCATGTTTAATAGAACTTGAATGGTTTAATCATTTGCAAAGTTGAATATCACAAAGTTATTCATTTTTGACTAAAAAAAATAAATCAGTGGTCATGACATTACGGAACAGCGACCATTTTTTAATAAATGAACATTATTAATTAAAATAAACGAAGAAATCGATTAAATATTCTTAGAAACCTCAATCGATTATAATTAATTCAATTAGCTGTTATTGTAACCTTTAACGTGAAATGACATAAAAACCCAGTCAACTTCAATGTTTCCTACGCAGTAAAAGTAAATACAGTACTACTGAAATAAGGCAGAAAGATGTGTGAGTGTAGACTTTCCCGGCGTAGTGATGAAATATAATCTTCACGGGTGTTCAGCCGGATGGTGTCAAAGTAACACGACGTTTCGACAGCAAGCTCGGCTGTCTTCATCAGGTATCGGTGTCTGCTGGCTGTCGTAAGCTGGCTGTCACCGCGTCGACTGACTTAGCTCGCCGCGCGCCCGAGAGCAATTTCTGCTTTTATGTTTACAAGCAGTTTAGGTGAAGGTTTTGTCTCTGGACATTTCCTTCAGACTTTCAGGTTGGGTGTCTTTTGCTATTGGTATGTCTTTAGTTTTGCTCTTTCATTGTTTTAATTTCTTGTTAGGATGGACAATGGCCTTGCGTGTTTGTCATATGCATTGTTATACTGTCCGAGATTTGCAATTAGTGGATTTGTAGACGTTCTTGCAGCTCTGTAGAAGGATTTGGTTATCGCCAATATTCTTCCTTGGAGCAGCGGGACACCTGCGGCTTCATGCAGGTCTGCTGTCGGGAACCGGTTCGGGACATGTAGTGCCCGCCGAAGCGCTCTGTTTTGCATTGTTTGCAGTCTGCGCAACCCAGTTTTTGATGCGTAGCCCCACACCGGGCACGCATATTCAGTTATCGGGCGAACTAGACTACAATATATACTGACTCCGGTACTGACTGATAATGAGCTGTCCCGATTGAGGATCGGGTAAAGTTCTTGGAGCCTAGCTGCGATTTTTCGTCGAGTGTCCTCGATGTGGCTTTTCCAGGTTAACCGGGAGTCCATAGTGACACCGAGGTATTTAACAGTGGCAGACCACTCTATCTCTTCTACATTTAGGAGCAGCTTCTTGGTGTGATTTTGCTGGCGATCCCGCTTCCCCAGGCGCCTCGTCAGCATGATGGCTTGGGTTTTTCCAGTGTCGAGGGTAATTCTCCACCTTCTGGCCCAGGCTTCAGTTTGCTGTAGAACCTGTTGTAGTCGGCGGATGGCAGTGGCTTTACATCTATGTGCTGTGAAGAAAGCCGTATCATCTGCGTAAAGGGCGGTACGGACTGTAGTTGGAGCTGGTATATCAGCTGTATACAAGTTGTAAAGTACGGGTCCTAGTACCGATCCCTGAGGTACTCCGGCTTTTTTGGGGCGACGTGTTGATAGATCAATACCTACCCTCATTCGGAAAGATCTACCTGATATGTAACTTCGAATTAGCTTTACGAGTGGGCCGGGGAGTCCCGCTCACAAAGTTTGTACAGGAGGCCGCTGTGCCAAACGGAATCAAAAGCCCTCGCCACGTCGAGCAGCACTAGCGGATAGTAGCCGCGATAATTGAAGGTTGTCGTGGCTCTTTCAACTATTTGCATGATCTGTTGAGTAGCAGAATGCCTCTTCTGAAATCCGAATTAGAAGTCCGGAATAATACTTTCCCTCTGTATATGAGCTTCCAGTCGTCTGAGTAAGAGCCGCTCGAAGACCTTGCTGAGCGAGGATAGGAGGCTTATGGGGCGGTAATTATGTGGGAATAGACTCTCCTTACCCGGTTTGGGCACAGCAATCACTATCGCTTGCTTCCAGCAACTGGGATAATGTTGGCTGCTGAGTATAACGTTGAAGATGTCAGTTATGTGTTCTGCGGCCTGTTGTGGAAGATTTTTCAGTAGTTGATTTCCCAGAGTATCAGAGCCGGGAGCCTTCCTGGGATGTAGTTGTGTTAAGATGCGTCGAACTTCTTCAGTAGAGATTTCATCGATCACATATCCGTCATCTTCAGCGGCTAGGAAGCGAGCTAACCTTCTTCGGATAGTGGCAGATTCTTCTTCGTCGTCGTCTTGGGCAGGCCTGAACTGTTTTTCAAAATGATCTGCCAGTGCGTTGGCTTTGTCCCAGTTGCTGAAGACGAGGCCCCTTTACCCATGGAGAGGGGGAAGTCTGGCACGCCGTTTTGTGAAGCGTCTGGTCTCAACCCAAAGATTGCCGTCGTTTATGTTGAGTGAGGCCAGACGTGCTGACCACTCCCTATTCCTGTGCTCTTGCAGTGCAGCCTTCAGCTCTCGCTGGAGACGATTTAGGAGACGCCTGGTGTCTGGGCGCCGAGTTAATCGCCATTCCTTCGCCACTCTGTTTTTGTGCTTTATCTGCGCTAGCAATTGTGGCGGCAGTTGCCGGGATTGAGGTCTTTTTACTATGGAAGGAGTAGATCTATTTGCTGCTTCCACGATAGTAGTAGAGATTTGTTTTATTGCAGTCTCTATTTGTCTTGCGTTGATTGGTCTTAGGCGATTAAGGGATTCCGTGATCATGTTACGGAAATCCACTCAGTTCGTCTTATTGAAGTTAGTTTGGCTAGTCGTTTCTGGTCTCCATGAGCCGACATCTATGTCAATCAGGACTGGAGAATGGTCAGATGATAATCGGTTAATGGTATGGGCAGCCTGCAATACCTCTGGTTATCACTATGTCCAATACATCAGGTCGGGTTCCATTCCATGGGTGGTGGGTAGGTTCAATAGGTCCCCAGACTTGTAGGTTGCTTCTGAGAGCGATTCTGTGGAGTTTTTGTCCTGCCGGGTTTGTTAATCTTGAATTCCATTCCGGGTGTTTTGAGTTGAAGTCCCCTCCAATGATAAGCTTTCCCCGAAAGGAGAGTAGGCGGTTGAAATCCTCTTCTATGAGTTGTCTCCGCGGCGACCTGTATGCAGAGACAACTGTGATTGGTCCAGTTGTGGTCATTACTTCAATGGCTTTTAATTCCAGTTGCTCCGTTTGTGGCGATAGTATCTCGTGGTGAGGGATGCCACGCTTTATATATATCGCCACACCCCCTCCTGCAGTTGGCCTGTCATAACGATAACAGCAATAATTTGCTACTGTAGCGTGGAGGCCATGTTTGAGATGAGTTTCAGAAACTAGACATAGGTCTATGTCTTCGTCGCGCAAGAACTGTCTGAACTCACCTAGTTGTTGATGGATGCCATTGGCATTCCAAACGCACAATGATAATCCCTGAATGTGCATCCTATACATTGTGGGTCAGGGATGTCTCTGGCTGATCGATTGCAGGAACCGTCTTTACTGCGGATTTTATATCCGCGGCTAATTGATCAAACTTAGCTAGGAATGAAGTTAGCATGTTGAGCAGGTTGACTACAATATTCAATAGCTGATCCATCGTCCCGCTGCTTGCTGTTTCGGATGTGGATCTCGAGTGGCAACATTGCTGGCAGGTTTGTCTGTCGGGGCTTGTCTTCTCTGTTAGTGTTGTCCTGTTGTCCTTTTGTAATGATTTAGTTTTGTCTTTACCAACAGTAGCTGTTGCATAAGTGATATCTGTGGCTTGATGCCTGTTGGTTATTGTTCTTCTTACTTGAGGTTTGCTGATCTTTCCCAGTTTTCTGTTGTAGTTTCTTCTTTCCAGGGGGAGTGTTCTTCCCATTCTGGTGCATGTTCTTGTTTGTTTGTTGACTTCTACTTTGGACATCCACAGGCGGTTGTTTGTCTGCAGAGTCTATGGTCTTTTTCCCATCATTCTTTTCCTGCTGCTCTTTTGTTAGCGCAGAGATGGTCCCACGCTGGCGGTCACGGGCTCGCTTGAACGCAGGACAGCCCTTGTAGCTGGCTACGTGGCTTCCATTGCAGTTTGCGCATTTTGGTTCCCTTTCTCCTCTCTTGAGGGTGCAATCATTTGATAGATGTGCACCACCACATTTGACGCAACAGATGGCATATTACAATGACAATGACCGCTTTTGAACACTATGTATTCCACCAAAAGACTTTAGGTTTTCTACAGAAACCAGCTGTTTTACGGCGAGGGATTGGCTTGATAGCGGCTTTATTGATTACTGAGATCAGAGCATTATATCTTTCCCTTACAGTCAAATTAGGGTCCAGCTTGTCTTGTTCCTATGAAATAACAGAACCGTAAGTTGACCACGAGGCTTCCTGGTTTTTCCATTGTCTATTGGAGTAATATCTTTTAGTCAACGAATTTAAGAAATTAAGAACGCTGGCAAGTTTTCAAGATGCAAGCACGTAAATAAATTCCTCGGATGTATTTAATAAAACATATTTGTTGCTTCGTAACAAGTATGTACTTATCCATCTTTTGAGTTATTTTACATGATCAATATATATTTTGTGGTTTTAAGGTACATATTAGTTTTCTTTGATACTTCGAGCTCGCTTGATTTTTCTGATTGTACCAGAAGAAAATTTTCCATGGGCGCCGCAATAAATTTTTGTATAATTCGATTAGACTTTTCGAGACTTCGCTTAGTTCTGGAAGTTTCGTATCACATAGATTGTGTAGTTAGGTCGAATTGCGGCCTATACCAGACGAAAAAATTCCGTGGCAACAAGGCGAGACATTTCGAGATTTCGCTTAGTTCTAGGCATATCATGTGTCAGAGGTTTTGTTGATTTGTTAAAATGCGGCCAGGAGCAGACTCTTTAATTTTAAAATCCATTATTATGCAAGTATACGAGACATTTAGTTGAATGGTGCCTGTAGACGATCAAATTTACTTGACAAATTTGTTGGTCAAACATCACGTTTTCATCAAACAACAGCGCAAACGCTCAAACCTGAGTTCAAACAAATTTGTCAAACTTGCCTTTAGTTTCGGTTGTTGACTTGTCGGAACGTGACGCGTGCCGCAATGAGGAATAAAAACAACGCATTTTTAGCATTGACTCTAGCACTGTGTGTTAAGAAAAAAAAATAGAGGTTGGTTTAGAGAATAATTGAAATTAAGAGAGAGAGATATACACATGAAAATTTATTACGGGAAATATCACGCAAGGACCAGATCTTTACAATAAATTCCTGTTCATGGAACATAAAACGTTTGAATGATTATAGCCAGTGCAAATTATGAATTTCTTATGGTTGATGTTGGTACAAATTTCAGAGCGTCAGACGGAGGATTGATTAAAAATACAACATTTTGGAATGTGTTTGAAAATAATCAGTTGCATATTCCAGATCCAGATGAATTGCCGAATACTAATTTTAAAAAATGCCCCCGTATTTGTAGGAGATGAAGCTTTCCAGCTGCTACCAAGTTTTATGAAACCTTACAATAAGCAAGTGTTAAATGGTAACAAAAGAATTTTCAATTATCGTTTATCTCGCGCGGGTTATTGAAAAAGTATTTGACATTGTCGCATGTAATTTTAAGGTTTTTTTAGAAACCCACATAATTATCTCTAACAAAAGCAAGAAGTTATGACGTGTTGTCATTTACACAATTTACTTATTAACGGGAAAAAATACATTCGACATGGAGAAGAAGACATGGAGAAGAAGACATGGAAGAGATGGAGACTATTATACAGGGTTCTTGGAGAAATTAGCCAAACCAGATGCTAATATTTACTATATTTAATAAAATTGCAATGGAGCCCACGCTCCGGTGACAATTTCCCTAAACACCCATCTTCCCCCTTTTCTGCACCCTCCTACATTTGCTCTCTACAAATTTTAACTTTAAATTCTTTCAACGTTTTTGATAAATTTGGCTAAATATTGAAGTTATTCGATTCTTTAGATTTTATTTTCATAGCACCGGAAGATCGCGAGATATTGTAATGGGAGAGGTAGGGTCATTACTTATTATAAGTTTTTAATATTAATTTGATTGTGAAATTAATTTTCAGGTAGCAACGATCCTGATTGCCCGTTGATGAAAGACTTAAAATGTTTAATTTATTGTTTTCCTATGGCTTGTACATAGCCGGATACATTTAACGTTACATTAGACAATATATGTATCTGCAAGCACAAAAGCAATATCCGGCTTTACAATCTGCCTGAAGATAGCAAACAGTAATAACTTCCCTTGGTTCAATAGGGAAGTGAAACGTTTGCTCAGGAGGCAAAGGCGTTTACATGTCGCGGTGAAGAAATCGGGGGACTCATCTAATCGTGCTAAATTAGTCCAGTTGCGTGCGGAAGTGCGTAAGGCAATGCGCGATGCGTTTAAAGAATTCCAAGCTAGGAATTTATCCGAAGATCTCATTACTAATCCAAAAAAGTTCTGGTCGTATATCAAAGTAATAAGAGGCTCTCGTAAGGTTATGCCGTCGCTGATTAAAGAAAATGGTGAATCATCAGAAACAAGCGTAGAGAAAGCAGAAATTTTGAATGATATATTTAAAAAGGCTTTCACGATAGAAAACTCAGAGGAGATACCGATATTTAATAATCGTACCGACAAAATTATGAATGATCTCGCTCTTGATGTCGAGGGAATAACTAAACTGCTTATCAATGTAAAAACCAATAAGGCTCCCGGACCAGACGGTATTCCTACAAGATTTTACTCAAGATACGCAAAGGAAATTGCACCGTATTTGATGAAATTGTATACCGTCTCTCTGGATCAAGGAAAAATACCAGCCGAATGGAAGACCGCTATCGTAACTCCAGTGTTTAAAAATGGGAATGTTAATGATCCTCAGAATTATAGGCCGATCTCGTTAACTTCAATATTTTGCAGGATTTTAGAACATATCATCTATTCAAATGTCATGCGGTTCTTGGATGAAGGTGAGCTTTTAAATCCAAATCAACATGGATTCAGAAAAGGCCGATGCTGCGAAACACAACTTGCATTTCTAATTCACGACTTGTTCCGAATTATAGATGAGCAATCCCAGGTTGATTTGGTTCTATTAGACTTTAAAAAAGCTTTCGACACTGTGCCTCACACTAGGTTACTTAGGAAACTTCGCGGTTACGGCATATCTAGACAAATATGCGACTGGGTTGCAGACTACCTGAAGGACAGAACACAGTGTGTAGTTCTCGACGGTGAGCGTTCATCACTTACTGGAGTGGGGTCTGGAGTTCCCCAGGGAAGCGTGTTAGGGCCACTGTTGTTTCTCATATACATCAATGATCTATGCGACATAATAGGGGGGATGAAAAGATTATTTGCCGATGATGCTATAATTTATCGCGAAATCAAAACCCAGGACGACTGCGCTTTGTTACAAGACGATATTATGAAAATAATTGCGTGGTGTAAAGATTGGCTGTTGGAGTTAAACGCTAAAAAGTGCCAAGTCATGCGTGTAAGTAAAAAGGTGACACCATTTAACTATGAATATACGATTAATGGCACTGTCCTTAGAACGGTAGATTCCGCTAAATACCTAGGGGTAACAATTCGTAATAATTTGTCGTGGAATGAGCATATCGAGAATGTAATGGGAAAAGCAAATCGTATGCTCCGATTTCTAGGTCGTAATTTAAATCAATGCACTCAGGAAGTTAAATCGATTGTATACAAGTCACTAGTACGTCCTCACTTAGAGTATTGTTGTTCTGTATGGGGTCCCCATCAAAAGGGGTTAATGGAGGCTTTAGAGAAGGTCCAAAGAAGAGCCGCCCGATTCGTGACAGGTATATATAGTTGGAGGGAAAGCGTAAGTGCGATGTTGAAGGAGTTAGGTTGGGAAGACCTGGAACACCGAAGGCGTTGCTCTCGACGAAAGCTAATTGAAAAATTCACGACAGATGTATTTCGGAATGACAGTCAGCAAATATTGCTACCAGCATCATTCATATCTCGAAATGACCGTGAAAATAAGATAAAAGAAATCAGGGCCAGAACCGATTCATTTCTGTACTCATTTTTCCCACGAGCGATTAGGGAATGGAATAGAAAGGATTTACCGGGCGAGTAAACTTAAAATCCGACAGGAGTAGCTTTCGATAAAGCACTCCAGCCATCCTGATCTGGGTTTTCCATGGTTTTCCAGATCACTCCACGCGAATGCGGGGATGGTTCCTCACAATAGCCCATGGGCGCCTCCTGCCATATCCCTTATAACCCTTCCAATCCATAACCCCTTTCGATAGGTGCAATGCACCCTCCGCCACACACTTTTAGTGAATCGCGGAGTAATAATAATAATAATAAAAAACATAAACTGAATATTAAATACTTCATTTATAAAATTAAGTACATGATAACATCGTGGCCACAAGCCAACAATTGAATGTTACATGAATGATGGATAAAATCCCTTGGACGCCGAATTGAATTAGAAAAAGATTAACAATATCAAGGCTCAAACTGAATTTGCAAGGAGCTTTAAAGTTCATGAGGTTATTTGCCAACTAGCTTTTAAATGGAATTGAGCAGAGATCCTGTCTCATGGGTCGATTACGGATTCTTCAAAGTCTTTCCAAACCATGAAACAATAATGGGCAATGGAACACATTACCAAAATCACCAGCATCAGCAGCAGCGGCGTGCGGCGTTGGTCTGTAAGTTGTACCATCAGTGTATGGACTGCATCAATCGACCAGCCTGTGATCGAAGCCAGAGCCCGCCACTATAGTGCCACTCCGCACTGTGAAGTCTGGACACGACGACCGCTGACCCTCTTCCGAAACTCCTTCCCGAAGTTTCGTTACATGAAAAAGAAGCCACGAATTAACATCTGTAGACCCCGTATATGATATGGCATTGGTTGTTTAACTTCTTCCCAAAACCACGTGAGGCTCGAAGTCAATCTTATTTGCCTTTGGCCTCCCGCGCGTCGCTCACCCCTTCCGCCACACGGATATCCCTCCGCGAGGTTCAACGCGCTGACCTTGACGGCTAACGGTTCCTACCCGCTCTGGCCGTGCGAACAATAGCTCACGTCAGCCCACGCTTTCTGGAAATTTCCATCGGAAATACCGTTGCCAGCTTCAAAATCTCTCCTGCTCCTTCAACTTGCAACCTTTTTATTCAGTTAAATTGTTAAGAAATTAAGGCAGCCTGGGATATCAATTACGTTGATCAGATAATTAATTTACTAAATATTCACAAATATTAAATTAATCTGAATATTAAAAAAAATTAAATATTTGTAGTACGCCACAATCCTGCGTGCTACAATATGGACATGAAAGGTAAAAGGAATCCTTCGTCTGATAAATTAAATCCACTCAGCCAATTATCGTTCCTGCTGTTGTCACTTGGTGAACGGCGATGCGTTCTCCATGGTCACTAGGCGATAAATGAAATAATGTTTGACAAACACCACCACACACGTTCAAACTTATTTGAAAAACAAGCCGTCAATCAAAATTTCCATCAAACACGTCAAACGCGTCGATTGTTTGACAAACGCGTCAAACAATGCCGCAGACTCTCAAATAATTTGACAAACACGTAAAGTTTGACAAACAATTTGATCGTCTACATGCCGCTTTAAAGATACGCCGTGTCAAAGGCGATGTGATTTGGATGAAGTGCAACCTGGACCAGAAGTAATATTTCCGTTTGTGCCATGAATTTAGGATTAGTTTGTCTTACGATATTTAGAAACATAGGCTAGATATCGAAAGATTTTGTTCTTTACTTCGATATTATCTTTGGCGTGAATAATGTCACTGGAGATGGTTGTTACTCTGTACTATTACTTCTGTGCCGCATCGTAAAATTTTTGTAGGTTACGTGTAGGTTACGTTTCTTTTTGCTTTTATATACACTTTTTCTAGAGAAGTAAGTACTAAAAAATCGGTATGGCAAATTATAAAGTTATGGTGCTTCCAATTTCCCTTCTGGTCCAGGAAGCATATCTAGCCTAACTACGTAATATTTCAGCCAATATATCTCGAGAACCAAGCGAGATGTCAACAAATTTTATTCTTTCTTTGTTTCGTCGAGTTCTATAAGAATCCTTCATCAGATTGTGACGCCAAGGTAATGATAGGACTACCAATTTCTACATATAGCAAAGCATACGCGCGCGAAGCAGTGGGAAAATGCTAGTATTAAATAGAGCTATTCATGATCGCAAGAGGCTGCAATCTTTCGATTCGTTTGAACTTTACAGAGTGAAAAAACACCACCAACAATGCGATGTAGCCTATACGTTTCCTGCCCATCTCGGGGCGGTGGCGACAATCAATGTGGCGACAGAAGGGGCGACAATAGGATATATGCATGTATTTTTTATATCTATTAAGTCACGGCAGGTGACTGAGAACTCCCCGAGCTTCACACAGTTAAGGAGTAGGGTAGCTTGTCTACTGGTGCATGTTTCCAGCAGCAGCGTCCCGTTCCTCAGCTTCTTTACGGAGTTCAGGGTCCCTACAAGACCCTCCAAGCCTTTTTGGATGTAGAACGGCGAAACTTTCTCGAACGACCCTTCGACTCTTTGCATTACCATAAAGGCGTTCGCATCGAACTCACCTTTCCGTTACAATTACTTTCAGAAGCGGGGTTGCTGTCAACCCTCACCCGCTTCTTAGACTTGAGTGTATTGGGATTAACCTGCGGCCCACCCGTACCGCAGGTTTTTTGGTTTTTGTGGTAGACTTAGTTTTGGTCCCACGAGTAAAACCAGTTTAAAAAGAAGCGCTAATACAACAGGGGTGTGCAGGTACCCATGAGGTTGCACGTTAACAAGTGATCTGCCTCTCACCCATGCACCTCCTCGGCACGTGTCCGACCTTGAGGTTAAGGGTTTTTTTTTTTATAGAGGTTTGTACCGTCCCTCGCGATCCGGGCGATGAAGCCAAGATCCCCGTTCTCCTAGGCACACAACGTTCCACCGCCACGCCCTACGGTGGTCGTTGAAGCATGGTAGGAGTTCACGGTGTGGGAAACTTGCGGCGCTCACAAGTTTCCAGCTCGGGCACCGCGGGTTCGCCAAACCCGTACCTGGCACTTACGTACCAGGCCCCTGCGGGGGATTGAAATCTCACGCGAGGGTATAACCGCCTTTGGAAGCAGGAGAGCTATCAAAAAGAGGGGTCTCAAACGAGGCCGATCGGCAGGGGGAGGGGAAAAACACCTCACGTCATTAATGGACGCTCCTAATCTGTTTTTGGCACAGTGCGTGCTTAGGTTAGTGGGGTCAGTTGTACCATAAGTTGTGAATAGTATTACTGGTTAGATGAGTCATGAGATGCGTCTGACGTGGAAACGCGATTTCATTTTTTTTCGATGAGTGAATAGTTTTTATCACTTAGCTATAAATCGTGACATTTGGCGTCCCGATCGATGGTAAATCGGGACGCGTTCCCAGACCCCGAAAATCGGGACGTCCCGCGCAAATCGGGACACCTGGCAACACTAGGAAGACCCCTCGTGAGCCCTTCTCAGCCGCCTGCGCAAGTGCCTGCTCATCAGTGCTGCCTCAATTACAGGATTAAATAATAATGAATGAATTATCCTGTGATAACTTATAGAAAGTATAAAGATGTCGTTTGTTATGTAAGAAGATCAAGATATTGTATAAACAGGTTAGATGTAATAGTAGAATAGGTGGTTACAGCCCCACAATTAGGCCTCGAAATTGAACCCGTAAAAATCGATCTTTTTTGTTTTTAAATTGACGTTTAGAAAAAATGAAAACTAGGCTACATTGTATTCAACTTAAAACTAGGAGGAATTCACTAATATTGACAACCTTTAATAATAAATATGAGTTTTGGAGTGGAATAAGTGGGTTTTTGTGGAGATAGACAAAATACGCCAATTTTCAACTAGCGTTTGAGCCCGAACGCTTCTTCCGAGAAAAAAAACTTTAATGATGAAATTTGTAGGAAATTTTATGTACTTTAATTTTGAGTATGGTGGTTATTTACGCAAAGTTGATGATAGATTTAGAATTATAAGCACAAAAAATGAGAGTTTTGGCCCTTTTTCAATTTTTTTTCAATGTTCCGTCACGAAATTTTGTTAGCAAACCTCAAATTCGGATTCAGCACCCCAAAAAATATATGGAATGGAAGAAATCAAAACTACCCCCAAAACTTTCCAGCTAGGAGGCCTTTTGAGCGCCAATTGACTGGACTATGGCTCTAGTACTAACATATGAAAACATTCCCACTACTTTTCGCCTGAACTAGTTTATGGTAATATTCATTTCTTCATTTCTACATATTACTATTTATTTTTCGACAAATATCGATACTAACCTCATCGCCATTACACATTTCCGCCATTTCCTTTAGAGACCTCCTGTCTCCCGATGACTACTAACCTCAGTTCCTTTATCATATCAGAAATAAATTTCTAAAATGATATTTATCAAACAAAGCACAATATTGATTGGTGCTTTGGGAGAGAAGGAGAAACATTGAACAATGTGATACGGGATGCAATATAATTATGTTAAAAGTTGACCGATAAAATGAGAATTCAATAAGGTCGGAAAATGACGGTCGAAAAAAGATGCATTTATGGAAGAAAGCTACAGAAAGAAAAGGCATGAGTATAACTCTCTTTTAAAAACAAGAAGATTGGACGAAGGCAAATATCGTAGTACAAGAAGCAGATAAAAGAACTAGATTTTGTCTGAGTGGAAACTTTCCCGGCGTGTCGATGCAACAAAATCTTATCGGGTGTCCAGCCGGATGGTGGTGTAAAAACACGACGTTTCGACAGCTGACTCTGCTGTTGTTCTCAGCTGACTGAGAACAACTACAAGATACCTGATGAAGACAGCAGAGTCAGCTGTCGAAACGTCTTGTTTTTACACCACCATCCGGCTGGACACCCGATAAGATTTTGTTTGAAATAGATTTTACTAGGTATGTGGGAATAAAATGAGCAGCGCAAGAGGAAGGGATGCGTGAAAGTAATGGAGGGACAGATTTATACAGGGTGTTACAAAAAGGTACGGCCAAACATTCAGGAAACATTCCTCACACACAAACAAATAAAATATGTTATGTGGACATGTGTCCGGAAACGCTTACTTTCCATGTTAGAGCTCATTTTAGTTTCGTTAGTATGTACTGTACTGTACGGACCAATTCCATGGCCCCCACGCTCTCCTGACCTCAACCCTCTTGACTTCCATTTATGGGGGCATTTGAAAGCCCTTGTCTACGCAACCCCGGTACCAAATGTAGAGACTCTTCGTGCTCGTATTGTGGACGGCTGTGATACAATACGCCATTCTCCAGGGCAGCATCAGCGCATCAGGGATTCCATGCGACGGAGGGTGGATGCATGTATCCTCCCTAACGGAGGACGTTTTGAACATTTCCTGTAACAAAGTGTTTGAAGTCACGCTGGTACGTTCTGTTGCTGTGTGTTTCCATTCCATGTTTAATGTGATTTGAAGAGAAGTAATAAAATGAGCTCTAACATGGAAAGTAAGCGTTTCCGGACACATGTCCACATAACATATTTTCTTTGTTTGTGTCTGAGGAATGTTTCCTGAAAGTTTGGCCGTACCTTTTTGTAACACCCTGTATAATTATGTGTGCAGAATATAATCCATGAGGAGATTAAGCATAACCTAGAGAGACTGACGACAAAATAGGAAAAGCGGTTACTGCCGGCGCTGAGGCCGTCGCTGGCTTACGCCGCAACAATGGCTTTGTGACTCGGGGGATAAGGGCGTGATATATGACCCACCAGCGGACGTCGACCTGCCAGCCTTCAACGAGAGGCTAAACCAGCCGACGACAGTCAACAGACGCGTTTTTTTTGCTGTCGTCAGTCTTTAGACTGGTTTGATGCAATCCTCCATCCCTTCCTATCTTGTGCTAACCTTTTCGTTTCTACATACCCCTTACAACCCACGTCCTCAATTATCTGCTTCATATATTCTAATCTCTGTCTACCTCTACAGTTCTTACCTTCGACTGTTCCCTCTACTAACAAATTAACCAATCCAGCATGTCTCAAAATATGACCTAAAAGCCTGTCTCTTCTTCCTGTAAGCTTCTTCCATAAACTTCTTTTC